>LUGF01030034.1:133951-148519 GCA_001625245.1 Calycopis cecrops
GATATACATATTACACTGTTATACGTTATGCCATTTAAAAAGAAAGAAAAAAAAATAAAAATACAATTGTGATAACTTAGCCTACGACTTAATTCTAAGGTACATACCACACTGAATAAGATTAATAAAATAAATAAAAAATAACATAAAGATTCTACATGCAAAGGACAATGCATAACAGTGTAATACACTAAGTCCTCAAAAAGAAGACCACTCAGTTGGATGACTGTAGGTTGTACCTCAGTCCTGGTATTTCGTGGCCCCTGAATTCATGTGTCGCCGGCGGCGTGTGCTAGTCGCCAGTGGTTGTCGCATGTCTCGCACCTTCAAACTGCACTTGGCAGTTACTTAGTAAGCATTGAATATACCTATTTTATAAGTATGTTTTATTGAAATTGAACTTTCAGTTTAAACTACTTGAATTAGGAGAAACTGTAAAAAAATTAGAAAATCAGCTTGCAGTGGAAAAAACAAAAAGGAATACTACAAATGTACAAGGAGATATGTGCTTAAAGGAAGGGAGAAACCAAGTGCAAAATTTTTCTAAGGTCCTAGTGCAAAAGAAGTTTGAAAATGGTAATTTGGTTGGAGAGGTTTGTATTTGAATTTTTTTGAGTTTTTTTTACTACGCTGGCTGTTCAAACTCTTACGTGAAAAAATAAATAATTATTATTTCTATAGAAGGTAAGCGAGTAGTTAAACGCGGTATTATAACCGTTATTTCTAGCAAATGCTAACTTAGCTGGAGCGTAGTACCACGGTTACATGGCCCTTCAAGCTCAGAGTGCAACGCAGTATTGGCACAGCAGCAATTTTCCCTTTAGAACGGACTGCTAGTGAGCTCTATTCAGAATTCTGAATTGCGCCATGAAAAGAAGGCACTTCTACATGATATCTCCCGACATCTATGTTGTTGCGTATCGTGTGGTTTCTTAGTTAAGAGTAACGTTTATGAGTTTCCTGGCTTAGAGGAGGGAATGTGGGTAACGTTTATGAGTTTCCTGGCTTAGAAAAGGGAATGAGAGTAACCTTTATGAGTTACCTGGCGCAGAGAAGGGAATGAGGATAATGTTTATGAGTTTCCTGGCTTAGAGAAGGGAATAAGAGTAACGTTAATGAGTTTCCTAGCTTAGAGGAGGGAATGTGGGTAAAGTTTATGAGTTTCCTGGCTTAGAAAAGGGAATGAGAGTAACGTTTATGAGTTACCTGGCGCAGAGAAGGGAATGAGGATAATGTTTATGAGTTACCTGGCTTAGAGAAGGGAATAAGAGTAACGTTAATGAGTTTCCAGGCTTAGAGAAGAGAATGAGAGTAACGTTTCTTGTGGCTCTTGAGTTTCCTGGCTTAGAGAAGGGAATAAGGGTAACGCTTCTTGTGGCTCTTGATTTTTCTAGCTTAGAGAAGGGAATGAGGGTAACGTTTCTTGTGGCTCTTGAGTTTCCTGGCTTAGAGAAGGGAATGAGGGTAACTTTTACTGTGGCTCTTGAGTTTCCTGGCTTAGAGAAGCGAATGAGGGTAACGCTTCTTGTGGCTCTTGAGTTTCCTGGCTTAGAGAAAGGAATGAGGTCAACACATTTGCAAATTATTTGTGCTAATATCTAGGGGTGTCGCTTGTCTTCAAAATCTACGACTATTCTTATAAAAAAAGCAATAAAAGTATATTGTAATCACTCTGTCACATTTAACATGTAGCGGGACGCGTTGCGGGCTGAAATTGCATCAATGGAGGAAATGAGTAAAACATCTGGAGACAAAGCTGCTTTTAGAATAAAGGTCATTCAGGATGACATAGATTCCCTGAAAGAACAAATTAAGGGATTCCAAATGAAATGTATCAAATGCCATGTAACAACTGATACTCTCGACGCACAAACACTTTGCTCCGACTGTCCGAGGTGTAATAAGTCAAGATTGTGCAAAGTATCCGGGGATACTTGCAGTAACGAAGCCCCAGAGTGCGTGTGCCTTTACGTGAAACAAAGATTCACGGACAACGTGTTGAAAAGCATGGCCGTAGCGCTAGACGGTTGTGTGAAGAAGGACCCAGGAATGAAAATAGCGGATGCCGTTGTGAATGGCCTCAAACGGAGTAAAAACGGAAAACTCGATGAAGACACCAAAATGGAGCTGCAGCGATTTCTACAAAATAAAATTAGAAAGAAAATGGAGGCGGCTATCATTGGCGGGGCGGCCAGGACGAGATGTGAAGTATGTGCTTTAATTCCATCACATTTTTTTATATATAACCGAGCAATAAGAGCCATTTTCTTGACTACCGAAGCCCTTAAGCCACTGGCCTGGCAACTTATACACCGCACGAAACGCGAGGGCACAGCTGTCAATCCACGCCGGTTTCGTGTAAGCGAGAGGTACCTCCCGGGTCGTAGCAGCCCAATTCCGCTACATGCATGCACATTACACTTTCTCTTCTTGGGACTGGAGTAGTGGTGAGACGGTGATTGCGATCGCCGTGAAAAATCACTGTGATATTCATAAACAGCGATCGCTGTAGTGAATGCTCTTTGCGTAAACAGTGATTGAATCACTACATGGTCACAGCGACCGGTCACTGTTATTAGGCGTTCGCTGCATCGCCGCCAGCGATTCGCTGACAGCGATGCAGCGCACGGTGATCTTTTACAGCGATTTCTATAGGTCACCAATCTAAGGGTGCTTTTATAAAGAAGCAGGTTCCCGGCACCGAAATTGTCGGCGCCGACCGGCGCCGAGTCGGCGCCGACACGTTTGCAATGTTATCTTATGAGCTTACTTATAAAAGAAGCAGGTTTTCGGCGCCGAAATCGGCCTGTAGTGACCATCATGTCGCCAACTTCATCGGACGATGACTTATTTATTATGGAAAATAGTTATTTAAGACGCTGCGACTGGCGACTTAGACGCTGAATGCAGCGACTAGACGCGGGGAGCACACTTCAGGACGCCAGACGCGGCGACTTAGTCGCTCATGTATGTCAAATAATGTCAATTAACGTCTAAATGCAGTCGCGAGAGTCGCTCGACTCTATTGCGACCAGTCGCACATTGAACATTTTTTAAAAGAATATTTTTGGCCTCGATATCGACTGCAATCATGCAGTCGATATCGAGGCCAAAAATGTAGTTTTAAGAATTTTTGTCTGTTTGCCTATAGGTATGTCCGGGCTAAACCCAAAAAGTACTGGATTTATTTTAAATTTTACATGAATAAAACTGACAGACCGGGTCAACATATAGGCTACATATAATCTCGATATTTCCACGGGATCGAAACTTGTGCGGGTGAAATTGCGGGGCGCAGCTAGTACACAAAATATAATTATAAAGTGACTCGTGTATATTTATAAGCTCCCGACAACCAAATTTACTATCAAGGATATATCTCAATAACGTTGCACATATATAGGTAATAGCGCCATATGTCATACTAGCTTTGCCCCGCGGTTTCACCCGCGTTAATTTCTAAGAAATCCATATAAACTTCAACACCCTATTTCACCCCCTTAGGGGTTGAATTTTTAAAAATCCTTTCTTAGCGGATGCTTACGTCGTAACATCTACCTGGATGCCAAATTTCAGCTTGATCCTTCCAGTGGTTTGGGCTGTGTTATGTCACGTTTGAGTTTTATATAAATAGATTTTATATAATATATAGATAATAAGAATAAATTATATTTTAGATAATAGATAATAAGAATAAATTATATTTAGATAGATGGCTATGTCACGTTTGAGTTTTATATATATAGATTTTAAGAATAAATTATATTTTAGATGGACGATGACACATATAAGCAGTTGATGCTGTGCATGAAAACAGTGCCAACTATACCGCGCGATTGTACGAATGCAAAGTGCGACCGAGGGACTGTTCCCAAAAGGGTATGCTGTTTTTTCTTTTTTTTTGTTTTTTTTTTTTATATATAGATAGGCTTGCGATTGGCCCCTGTCTCAATTAACATTATATTCAAATAGAACTGCAATAGAACTCCAATACATGCCAAAACATTTTTTGCCCTACTAAAAAAATTATATTTTAATAAAAGTATCCTATGTCGTTTCTAATACCTCTAGGAATATGTGTGCAAAGTTTCATGATGATCGGTTGAGCAGTTTTGGCGTGACGTAACAAACAAACTCGCATTAACATCTATAGTATTAGGATTAGGAAATGGGTAGACCGATTGATATTAAGTCTGTTGGATTAAATTAAAAAAAAATAGCTTATTCTTTCCTCAAAGGTCGACAACACATCTGTTAGACCTCTGGTGTTGCGGATGTCTGTAGACGTTGGTGATCACTTTACATCAGGTGACCCAACTGCTCGTTTGCCGAACGAAAAAAAACGAGACCGGCGTATTAAGTTCGGGGTTGCGCTGTTTTTTTTGCAGCCGCGTTGTACCGGCACGACCGGGTACTGCTACTCATAGTACTCAGAGGTAAACTGAGACTTGCCCAACGACGCAGAGACGAACGGACAAAATAACAACGCGCATGACGTTGTTGTTTTCCTTCTACGGGCCATTGGAAACTCACATGCCGCACGAAACGCGAGAACATAGCTGACTCGCGGTGGTATCGCGTGAGAGGTACCTCCTCCGTACCCCAATTTTTATTCCTAGTATGAGGGGGCACACGAGTAGCCGGAGCCATTTTCATGACTACCGACGCCCAAAGACATCCACGTAGAGTTTACTGATGCGCTGCTCTCCTTTCTCCTCCCACCTCCATGGCCCACCGGTCACTTACACACCGCACGAAACGCGACAGCACAGCTGTCACTTTACGCCGGTTTCATGTAAGGAAGAGGTACCTCTCCGGAAGTGCCGGCCCAATTCGGCTACATGCATGCATGCAGCATGGCACTAACTAAAAAATTCGGCTGCATATTATTAATGATAAAAAAATGAAGTTTATATTAATAATGATAATATCTGTAGACATTTTACACTACGTTAGCCGCGTGCTAAGTACCGTAAGGACTTGTGACGCTATGGACAACGAAAATATAATTAATGTTTTATAAATTTAAGAAATTATAGTAACATATATAACGTGGCAGAATACCTCAGCCATGTTTTTTAAAAGGTGGAAGGTGGAACTTCACGATGATGCTGGTCCATGGTAGGTTTTCAAATAAAACTATTCCAACTTCACAATAGCTCAGTTTTATTATCTGGGCAGCGTATCGTTGTCCCAGAGAGCTTCACACTGTACGACTACTGTGATTATAATGATTTTTCGTCGTGAATTTATATTGCAAGTAACACGTGTTCAACTAATCAAGCTAATGATTGCGATAAGAACATTCAAGAATTTACACTTTGACAATCAATTGTCCCATTTTAATAAATCAAGTCGTCTTCGCGCCGATATATATAATACATAGATAAACATCCTTGACTAGGATTGTCAACATTTCTTCGGCGAAATGTAGTGTTTTTTAAAATATGGATTGAAAAATATAGTATACTGCAGTCAAATATAGTACTCAGAGGACCCCATATATTAGGTTTGAAATGCATAGGCAAGCCAGGTTAAAATAAACTATAAAGGCATGAGCTTCAACACTATTTTTCACTATTATATAAATATTTTAGTCTTGAAAATATAGTATTTTTGAGTACCGTATATTTCTTCAACAGTATATAGTCCACAGAACTGAAATATAGTACAATGCCTACTATATATTACAGTACGGTTGGCAACCTTATCCATGACCTAGACGGGATTCGAACCCGCGACCCTGGCGCAACGTACTCCGCATCTGAGCTCTGTACCACTGAGCCAGCCAGTCGTCGATATTCAAAATAAAATATCTCGAAACTATCATATAGAGTTATGTTCCAGAATCCCTGTCCTTACGTGGCGGAGAATGCTGAGTGCCACTGTCCGAGGGGGAACTGTCGGTGCAAGAAGCTTTACTCCAGTGAATCTCCACCTAGGCGGCAACGGAAGGATAAGGATATTGATACTGATAGGGGAAATGATAGGGTAAGATGTTTATTACTTTATAATAAACTAGCGGTGCCCCGCGGTTTCACCCGTGTTTATTTTCTTAGGAATCCATATAAACTTCATCACCCTATTTCACCCCCTTAGGAGTTGAATATATAAAAACACTTTCTTAGAGGATGCCTACGTCATAGCCGTAGATTTAGAATGTACAAGATACACCATGTCAGAACAGAGGTGAGACAAAAGAATATTTGATAAACATACAAACTTTCGCATTTATAATATTTTATGTAGGTACACTATGAATAAACATAAAAACATTCAATTACAGAAATGTTGGTATTAAGGACCTGCTTATCTTATTAGGGAATTTCTTCCAGCGGACTGTTACAGAAAAATGCTTGATATATTGCAATATTAATATTTACATTTAGTAAAAGTAAAAATAATTAAATCAATAATCCCACCAAACACATTCTGAAAAAAAGACTAGCCAAGTCTCGATGAAGCTGCTTGTTCATATCTAAAAATATGAAATCTAAACAAAGTCGTGCCAAGTCTAAGGTTACTTTCTGCGATTTCCTTATTATTATAGTTAATGTTGTGTGATTTGGCCGTTGACTTGTACCCACTAACGTATAAAGAATGTTGAGTTTTTAAGTCTAATCCAGTAAATGTTGAGACTTAATACGCGGATAATACAAATAAGTCGCAGTAAGGAACATTAGACTTGCACGACTATGTCTAGATAACATTACTTTTTAGAGATAAACAAGCAGCTCATCGAGACTTGGCTAGTTTTTTTACAGAATGTTTTGGTGGGATACTGGACACACACACACACACACACACACACGCACGCATTCACGCACGCACGCATGCACCCATGCATACATTCGCAAAAAAATGTTTATTAGTTTTTATAGTTTTCCCTTTATGTGGCGACAACAATTATTATTCATTAGATTTTACATACACTTGTGGTTTATGCTATAAATTACTACATGTACAATTCACAAAGTTTTCACTAATCTACACTAATATTATAAAGAGGAAAACTTTGTTTGTTTGTTTGGTTGTAATGAATAGGCTCAAAAACTACTGGACCGATTTTAAAAGTTCATTCACCATTCGAAAGCTACATTATCCACGAGTAACATAGACTATATTTTATTTTGGAAAAAAATAGGGTTCCGTAAGATATTTGGATTTTTCAGACACAAACTGAAAAAAAACAACCAAAAATGTTACTTATTTTGCGTACGCTGCCTTAACTACAAAATATAGAACCATATTGTGTTGACATGATGGCGAAAATGATATCGGAAAGATTAAATTATATTTCGCGGAATCAACAAAGACTGAGGGCTGATGACTAACTACATCCAGCTCAGAGATGCCTTAAATCATGACGCAAATGTTGACCCATCAAATATCGGTCAACATGTCATATTGCCATAATCATTTACGGGTTCTCCGCGTTTCATGCACGAGAAAACGCAGGACGCGATGACGTACGTCTGAAATTATGGTAGACCTGACTTATTTGTCACTTTTACATGCAATCCCGAATGGCCTAAAATTAAAGCAGAGCTGCTTCCAGGATAACGGTCTTTCGACCGTCATGACATAATTTCACGTGTGTTTAATTTAAAATGAAGAAATTCATCAAATTATTTGTCAAAGAACAGATATTCGATAAAGTAAAATGTTATATGGCAAGTGTAGAGTGGCAGAAGTGCGGTTTACCTCATTGTCATTTGCTGTTCTGGCTAGAAACTAAAATACAACCAGATGAGATCGACAGTGTCATAGTTGCGGAGCTACCCGATCAACAAATTGGTCCGGTACTACACGACATTACAACTAAAAATATGGTACATGGACCCTGCGGAGAACATAATTTAGCTGCACCATGCATGAAGAACGGTGTCTGCACAAAAAAATACCCTCGCCGTTTCATTAACGACACCCAGACCGGAGAGGATGAGTATCCAGTTTATCGTAGGCGCAATACAGAAAATGGCGGTCGGAGCACTACGTTACAACTCAGGGGCAACATGGTGACGATAGATAATAGGTGGATTGTTCCATACTCCCCGCTACTATGTAAGACTTTTAATGCTCATATAAACGTGGAGTATTGCCACTCTGTCCAAGCCATTAAATATATATGTAAATATATAAATAAAGGTTCAGATCAGGCAACTTTTAGCCTTAGAAACCCACACGATGAGGTCGAAAACTATTTAAATGGAAGGTACATAAGCACATCTGAAGCTGTCTGGCGCTTATTTGAATTTCCTATTCACGAGCGGCATCCTACTGTAGTGCATTTGGCCGTTCATCTAGAGAACGGTCAAAGGGTGTATTTTACACCAGGGACAGCTCATCAAATTGTCCAAAATATTGGCAATACCACATTACTGGCATTTTTTTCTCTCTGTAATGAAGATGAATTGGCGAAAACTCTTCTGTATCATGAAGTCCCGCAATACTATACATGGGCAAATAATAAATTCACTAGAAGGAGGCGTGGTGAAGATGTAGTTGGACATCCGGGGATAAAAAAGATGCCGCTTTAGGTAGAGTCTACGGGATACATCCATCCCAATCAGAGTGTTTTTATCTTAGGATTCTACTGCACCACGTACTCGGTCCGACCTCATTTGCATACCTTAAAACTGTAAGCGGTATTGTCAAAGAGACGTATCAAGCAGCATGCCGTGACCGAGGTTTACTTGAGAACGATGACCATTGGGGAAACACTTTAAGCGAAGCTTCGTTGTCACAGTGTCCAAAAAAACTAGGGGAGTTGTTTGTAGGTATACTTTTATTTTGTCAACCATCGGAACCATTGAAGTTATGGGATACTTTCAAAGATCAGTTCTGTGAAGATATTAGACATCGGATCAGATAACAGAATCAGGATAACACTTTACCCTTCACTGAAGTCATTTATAATGAAGGGTTAATTGAAATTGAAAACAAACTTCTAGAATTAAACGACAAAAATTTAAGTGATTTTGGATTACCTTCCCCCGTTCGTACCCAGAATAATACTATTGACACAATGGTACAACAGTATAACAGAAATGATCTAACAGCGTTTGTTAATGACAATGTGCCCAAATTAGTACCGGATCAAAGACATGCTTATGAGACTATTGTGGATAGCGTGAACAATAACATGGGGAGATTATTTTTTTTGGACGCACCAGGAGGCACTGGAAAGACTTTTCTCGCAAATTTGATACTTGCTAAGATACGGCAATCAGGGAAGATAGCGATTGCAGTTGCTTTGTCAGGAATTGCTGCAACTCTCTTGAACGAAGGAAAAACTGCTCACTCTACGTTTAAACTCCCGCTATCCGTATCTTTAGATCAACGGTCTACATGCTCTATTCGGAAAAATGGGCCTCTTGGTAAGTTGCTGCAAGACGCGTTATTAGTAATATGGGATGAATGCACCATGAGTCATAGAGCTTATGTGGAGGCCGTGGACCGTACTTTAAGAGACCTCCGAAGCTTTGCTGATGTCATGGGTGGTATCACTTTTGTATTTGCTGGAGATTTCCGACAAACGCTACCAGTCGTCAACAGAGGTACGAGAGCAGATATTATGAAGGCATGATTAAAATCATCACACCTTTGGACATCTGTACAACATTTGAATTTGCGCACCAATATGAGAGCTCATCTGCATGGAAATATACATAGCAACTTTCCACAACAGCTGCTGAAACTTGGAGAAGGAATTTTTCCATCTTTAAATTTGGGCACCGATTATGCGATTACTTTGGATGAGTCTCTAGGCCAAATAGTCCATAATTTAGATAGTCTGATAGATGCTATATATCCTGACATCAAAAACTTAGATCAAAATGATTTTCGTTGGCTGTGTGGTAGAGCAATAGTTTGTCCCAGGAGTGAAACAGTCAACGAAATAAACAATTTAATTATGCAGAAAGTACCGGGTGAAGTTAAGTGCTATAAATCCATAGACACCGTCACTAACGTCGAGGACGCAGTGCACTACCCCCAGGAATTTTTAAATTCCCTGAACCCCGCTGGGCTACCACCTCATGAACTATCGTTAAAAGTTGGCACGCCGATAATGCTTCTCAGAAATTTGAGCCCCCCCCAACATGTGCAATGGTACGAGACTTCTTATCAAGGAGCTAAAAGATAATTTAATAGTAGCGAAGATTATCACCGGCTCTACAGCTGGTGAATTAGCTCATATACCAAGAATACCCATGATCCCTACTGATTTGCCAATACCTTTCAAAAGGCTCCAATTTCCAGTAAAAATTTCTTTCGCACTAACGATAAACAAATCACAAGGCCAAACATTCAAATTAGTAGGAATTGATTTACGAAAAGAATGTTTTACGCATGGGCAACTTTACGTTGCTTGCCCTGTCACGGGTCAGTATATTTTGTTAGCTGAAAATAATTTAACGTCAAATGTTGTTTATAGAGAAGCTCTACAATAAATTAGTTATGTATCCTAAAACAACAGGTTGCACTGCGGGACTGCAGGCAGAAGTGAACACTTTTGCCGGGAGCAAGACTTAGTTAGCGCTTTGCGGGCGGTCCTTTAGTTAGTTCTTATAGAGATATATCGAAGCCGGGGCGGGTCGCTATGTATCTTCTATCTATATATATAAAACTCAAACGTGACATAGCCAGCTATCAACACACAGCCCAAACTACTGGACGGATCAAGCTGAAATTTGGCATGCAGTTAAATGTTATGACGTAGGCATCCGCTAAGAAAGGATTTTTGGAAATTCAACCCCTAAGGGGTGAAAAAGGGTGTTGAAGTTTATATGGATTTCTTAGAAATTAAACGCGGGTGATACCGCGGGGCACAGCTATAATATTATAAATGCGAAAGTTCGTATGTTTGTTTGTTTGTTACTGCTTCACGCAAAAACTGCTGAACCGATTTTCATGATTTTTTCATGATTTGGCACACACATAGGGAGTAACTTGGATTAACACATATGATAGTTTTTATCCCGAAAATATGTTTCTATGGGATGCCATGGGATGATTTTTAATTTTTGCGGGTGAAACCGCGGGGCGCTACACTAGTACATTTAATAAAAGAATAAAATCCATGTGTCTGTACATTGAATATATTTACAAAAAACTAAATGGGGGCGATATTAAAATAGTATTAGAACACTTTTCAATGTTTTTAAATTTTTTGTTTGTCTGTTTTTCGGTTTGTCCGTTTGTCTGTTTGTCCGAGCTAATCTCCGAAACTTCTGAACGGATTTGAATGAAACTTTCTGTTGGTGTATAGATACTAAGCCTAGTCAACATCTAGAATACTTTTTATTGCGAGAAAATCGCTTATTCCTACGGAGAATTAGTAATTATACTTTACCCGACGGATTTGAAAATTTAAAAGAATTTTTAATATTTAAAATAAGTTACGCGAACGGAGTTGCGGGCACCAGCTAGTTATTACTATAGTTAATTGAAAACATGCTCCAAGACAAATAGGTTAACAACTTTAAGTTTTCTTGTCTAAGACAAGTTTACAATTAGATATAATACTTTTCATTTTCTTTGAGATCGTTTTTTATAATTTTCTTAAATACAGGTTGTGATAGTATGATAGTAGAACATAGTAGACATGGTTTTATTTTCTCCCAGTTTTTTATTTTGAAAAAAAAATTGATGATGTGTTGTTTTTGTTGCGGTTTTTCAATGAAATACAATTTGGTTAAAATGCTAAAAAAAACCCAAAAAGAAACAAAAAAAGAGTCTAAGTTTAAACATGGTCAGTGGGTTCGAACCACGTATATCACTGCTTGGACTTGACTTAGATTGATGTTTACTTCCTTATTTTAAAATTTGGCAGGTGACCAAAAACTACCCCTGTATTTAATATATTAATCAACACATAATTAAGAATAACTAAAAAATCGTGTTCATATCCATGCCTACGGTGCATACTCCCTTACTCTAAGACAGGGGTTTCCAATCTTTTTCAGCTCGCGGCGTTCAAGTTTAGTGTTTTGTCACAGCGCCCTACCCTAAATCTCGTATGTGTTTTGGTCGAAAATGTTTTACTAGGCTATTTTCTTTACCGATGTGAGCGCCCAAAAATATACTCACGAATGTATGGGGAATTCTTTCTTCTTTATTACAGATGAGGGTAACGTCGTGTTCTGGCAGTGCAACCTCAGGTCGGCTCACACCACAAGGATATTGTCTCTGTTCAGAAACTGGCCCTGACGTCGTCACCTGGCCAGTGAAAATTAATCAAAGTAAGTGGTCCTTCTAGCCGGATCTTGGAATATAAATAGTGCGGCGTAAAGTGACTGCTGTGCTGTCGCAGCTGGTGGTCCATGGAGGGTGGAGGAGGAAGGAGGGCAACGCGTCTATATAATCTCTAATCGGATGTCTATGGGCGTTGGTAGTCATGAAAATGTCTTGGATTGTCCGTTTGCTCCCTTATATTTACTATAAAAAGACATAATGCATTACGTATGACTTTAGCTAAACGGCTTAAAACTGTCCTATGGCATGTGATTTAAAACAAGTATCGTATACAGTTATTTAAAATAATATGAAAGTATATTTTTTGTAAGGTGGCAAACGAGCAGTAGGAGCTTTTCAATGATGCACGCGCCCATAGACATCCGCATGACTATTATACAAAGGCGTTGCCCTCCTTTTCTCCTCCCCTCCAACGCACCAAACGCGACGGCATAGTACTTACTGCGGTACCTCGCGCGTGGCAGCTCCCGGGCCGCGCCGACCCGAATCGCCGGTAATGCAGCATGGCACTGGCTCTTTCATAGCTTTTTACTGATAACATACAGTTTGTTTTAGAATCAGCAGCAACAAGCCTGGCCAACAAGTATGGCATAGTGCGAGCGGTGCAGTGTGGTTTGGAACAAGATCTGACTTTAGCAGGACAGGCAACAACCACACGGGCAACTATCAGCTCTCTAATAGGCTCAGAAGAGCAAGAGGTAACGTTTATTGAAGTTTTTTTATGGAGTAAAACTTGTATAGAGTAAAACTTGTATAGAGTAAAACTTGTATAGAGTAAAACTTGTATAGAGTAAAACTTGTATAGAGTAAAACTTGTATAGAGTAAATCTTGTATAGAGTACAACTTGTATAGAGTACAACTTGTATAGAGTAAAACTTGTATAGAGTAAAACTTGCATAGAGTAAAACTTGTATAGAGTACAACTTGTATAGAGTGAAACTTGTATAGAGTAAAACTTGTATATAGTAAAAATTGTATAGAGTAAAACTTGTATAAAGTGAAACTTGTATAGAGGAAAAATTGTATAGAGTACTACTTTTATAGAGTACTACTTGTATAGAGTACTACTTGTTTACTTGCGCTTGACTTGGGGAGTAAGCGGGCGAGAGCCTCGCGATAAAAAAACATGACAAACACTAGGTACAATACAAATTTTGCAACAAATATTTGTTAGCAACAATTTTTAAAATTAAAGAATTAATGTCTAAGCCTCGTTATTCTGGTATTAATTGACCTTAATTTGTAATTTTGTTTCTTGTTTTTTAGGTTCCGTTGCCAAATAGCAAATAACGGAACCCTTATAGATTCGTCATGTCTGTCCGTCCGTCCGTATGTATGCATGTCACAGCCATTTTTTTCCGAAACTGTTGGGCTTTCCTAGTTGAAACTACTTAAGTTGATGTATTCTGTGAACCGCTACTCGAATTTTAAATAAAAATAAACAAATTAAAAAATAGAGGGGTGCCCCCTTCATACATAGAATTGAATCTAAAAATATTTTTTTTATCCAACTTGTATGTGAGCGGTATCTATCAATAGGTATTCAAAAATGACATTAAGATTACTAAAAGGATTTTTTATGAAAATCAATTGTTTGAAAGATAGACGCTTCCAAAGTGGAAACATTTGTGTCCCCCCTCTTACTTTTAAAATAACAAAGTAGGAAATCTAAAAAATATAATATATTTTTTAGATTTCCTACTTTATATGCTATAGATCTCCATGGAATCTTTCAAAGAAAATTGGTTTGAGCGAAATATCATTATTTTTCAAAAAACGCAAATACAACTTTGTCGTTCATATAAACGCTATGAAAAACCTAGTTATTTTATTTTCTGGTAAAAAATGACACATATACCTTTCGTTGGTACGGAACCCTCGGTGTGTGAGTCCGACTCGAACTTGGCCGGTCTTTTCCTTTTTTGTTTTCTTTTGCTATACCTTAATATAATTTATCTTATTAGTTTATTGTTTTGAATAGAATAAGAATAAAATAGAAGATTTTGGCGACTTTAATATTGGTTTCAAAGATATTTGTAAATTCCTAACTTTGTGTTTGTAAATGTTTGTAATCGTTCGTGTCTCTGAACAATAAAATAATAAAAAAATGAAAATAAAAAGTATATTCAAAACGAAATATAAATGATGCTCACAATAACTATGTTTTCAGAAGGTGGAAAAGGCCCATGCCCTGTGTAAATGCACTGAAGGTAAGTGGATTCAGTTAATTAGAATTAATAAATTGCTTTATTCTAGTTCAACGAGAAGTCTCCGATTGGGGTCGGGACAATTTAGTCCGATTCAACCCC
>LUGF01030034.1:149831-161885 GCA_001625245.1 Calycopis cecrops
ACACTACTTTATCTTCACTAATGCAATTAATCAATTAATAAAATATTGCGAAACATTAAATTCATGCCTTTGTGTATTGTCACAGCGAACTCGTCGCCATTAAAATCTAACCAATGCAGCCGCAGCTGCAGCGCGCGCAGGGCCAATCAGGAGCGAGCGCGTGCTGTTAAGGATTTTGACATAAGGCTCTCTCACCACTCTTTCTCTCTCTCTCGCTCTCACACAGTGTTATAATGAGATTTTACGATATCGATTTGGATATTATAACATCATGTCAAATTGCTTAAATTGAGTTTTTTATTGTCTGAGCTATAACAGTAGTTATTATAAGTCAAGTATTGAAAACATAAGTAGAATGTTACAACATTAGTGTAGATAAAAATGTTTTTGATTGACAATAATAAAAACGGTTATTTTGTAGATTCTGGATTTGATACACGTAACAAAATGATAGAGGAACTCCTGGGGGTATCCTATCGGAAATCATCCGAAAAAGTAAGTTGCATTTTTTTATAGTAATGGAACCACTTGCTTTGCCGACGCCCTACGACATCCGCACGCCTAATAAAAATAACAATGCTAATCTGTCGGCTTATCGTATTGTGTTGATGTTTATGCCGATGCGTTGCTTTCCTCTACCCCATCCCCATCTCTCATACACCGCTGGCATCATCAATTTTAAGGTGGCACATGTGAGCGAGAGGTACCTCCCCGAAGGCATTAGAATCTGCAGGTAGCTTTCTGATCAGTGACGGTGGGTGAAGAAATGGAACTTTCAAATGACAGCATAATATTATAATGTTATGCGGCTACTTTGTCAATATGTTTTACGGTTTTAGTATTTTTTTTTTTTGGGTTTTATTTTCTAAGATTGACCCCTTTTGTGCCCCACTAACTTATACAGGCTGAGTGGTGAGTCATTTTCATCACTGCAGTAGCGAATTAAGTGCTCGAATTGAGAATATTTAATAAAATATTTTTTTTACCTTACGTTGATATAAAGTCAAAAGGTCAACGGCCCTGCATTGCCGCGCGCTTTGCGCGTTTCCTCGTGTTTTCTTCCAAGCTACTTAGGGGAGAGTACGATGACTAAACAATAATATTTTTTTAACACTGGCAACATTAAAATGTGCGATACTGGAAACATTAAATAGGTGCGATACTATGTCATTTTATAATGGCATCCGTCAGTTATTTTTTACTACTGTGAAAAAAATCTGTTATGAATGGTTTTGATCAAAACGGTACAGTGCATATGTAAGGCCTCATAAATGATAGTGAAAATTATCATTTATTAGATATGAATCCATGTTTTAATTTACTGCAAAGCCTGTGTTTATATTGCGTAAAATTACTTTTTGAAAAAAAAAACATTTTCTAATTTGATATCTAGTTTGATGAATCGTACCACTTGGTCGTACACAAGTCCTTTGTATCGTACTTTATTATCGTGCTTAGTGGTAAGTAATATACTTTTTGTAGATTATGATTATTTTGTACACTATTTACTATTTTTGATGATTAGTAGGTACTACAAATATGTACTTGAATTAAGGTAATGTTACATAATATGTAACATACATTACATACATACATTTATATTGCCATAAATTATTGGATTCCAAGTACTTTATACGTTTGATCACTTGTACCTCCTGTTATGAATGAGATCTTATTTCTAAATTAAAACTTGTAACAACTAAATATATTAATTGTTGCAAAAAAATTTAACTTATTTAGACATGACTATAAAAAAAAATTCTTACAGTGGTACAGTTCATTATATCTATGCAATGGTATGCCATACACAACTAATTCTCTGAACCGTACCATTAGACTACCTCTAGAAAATCGCTTATTTTGGTGAAATAAATCAGTATCGGGAGTAAAACGCCACTGGTTATGATTAAAGAGATACCAACGTACCTAATTAGGTATTTTATAATTATAATACTGCACTTTTGTAAGTTTTTGTCGAAAAGTGGTAATTCATGAAAATTGTAAACTGGTACGATACACCCGACTCTCCCCTAACATGTATTTTTAATATATATTTTTTTATTGTGGTTATTTTACGGGTTTTAATAACTAAATAAATAAATAAAATAAGTTTTAAGGGTATATGTTTTATCTAGTGCCTTTAATAAGTCATATCGTGTTAAAACCCGTAAAATAACCACAATATGTGTGACAAACGCGAAAGTCTCAAACAAGTATATATTTTTTTAACTCTACCAACTAAAATGTTAAATATCTATGAGTAATGGAAATATCTCACCAGTCAGTCATACAAGGTTAATAAAAGCGAGAGACATTAAATGAAACCACGTACCTATTTAGTATATAATTTCCAGGTTATACAAAAAAAATATCAGATAAATCGGCATCAATCATCAAGCAATAGTTTAGCCACAGGAATTTTTCTCACTTCGTACACGCTGTACCTCAGCTGATAGCGAGTATGGGCCGGCCGGAGTCCCCCGTGCGAGGTTGCCATTCTCTGTACGAGCCGGTACAAAGCATGTTTACGTTACTATTTAACTTGTTTGAAAAACGTATTTTCGTATACTTGTCGTAAACTTATTTTAATAGTTTCTGATAATCTGTAGGCAATTATAGTATATGTGGTTTAATTTAATGCCTCTCGCTCTTATCAACCTTGTATATATAAAAATAAAAGAGCACATCAAATGAACTGTGACATATCTGTCACGAGTACAAATTGAACAATTTTCATAACTACGACGCCTATAGACATCTACATAGAAGTTATTGAGGTGCGTTGTCCGCCTTGCTCCTCCTCTTTATAGGCCACAGGATTCTTACACACAGTACAAAACGCGACAATTATACAGCTGTCACGGTTGTGGTTACGGTGTTATCGAGTAAGCGAGAGGGCCCAATTCAGCGGTCATCCAGCGTGACCCTACCTTTTATTTCAATGCCGTGCTGCATATGGCATCGCGATTCTTGCGGGTTGTGTGTAGCCTGCGGCCCATCGGGCAGTGGGGGAAGATGAGCAACGCATCTGATAAAAAAATGGTTTTTATAGATGGCATGTATCTGTGAAGATGAATCGACGGGTCGATGCACTTGCAGCGATGGTTGGTACAGAATTAATGATTTTACTTTCTTACTTATATGGAAGTACAAAATATTAATAATCGAGTCGTGTATTATTACCATCAAATTGTCCAGTATGATGTAATAATGATGTCGGACCAGCCGAATTTCTTTATAGAGACTAGACAGATGCGTGGGAGTATTATACCGACCGACCGACGCGACGACTTAACGTGCTCTCAAGGCACGGGGTGTAACACCGCCCACTTTCAGACCCCGGGCTGTTATTAGTATATGAGAAATCTCAATAACACTTTTTGATCCGGGATAAAAATGCTCACCAAAAGAACACAATGAAATCATAATGTCCTACTCAATGAGCTGCCGGCTTGGTCAACGCGGCGTGGAGCATCCCGGAGCAAGTAGCTCGTGACAGTGACCTCTATAGGGGAAGCCTGTATTCGGCAGTGGAAGATTTTCGACTGACGAAAAGCCGTATGACAGTACTGCAACGTGGATACACTTTGCCTCAAAACGCAATGTCCGCGTAAAGGTCAAGTCAATTCACTAAGCAATAAGCTGTTTGCCTATATCTCTATCCTTGTCTAAGCTATACTGCTTTTAATATGTCCCTGAACAGATACGTATTCAGGCGAGACCACTTAAAAACATCATCACCGTCTCTTATGTATTCACTGCTGGTAAGTTTACGGCAGCTAATAATTATATCACCTACTTAAAGTTTATGTAATAAAGACAATAATAATACATTTAAATCTTTCGTTACACTCATATTAAATTTTAGTTATTACTGTGGATAGAGTGATATGAATTGTTGAATAAATTAATCAACGACGACTAACTCCATTAATATTAATCTTCTTCTTAGTCGTCACACTCTTGGCAGAGTGGTCGTGGTCGTCACATCAGGGTTGGTGACACGCTTCACAATCCGTCGCCACTCCTCTCGCATCGTTGCCCTTCTTGTGCACTGTGTGTTGTTAAAATTAATAGATATTAATATTTTTATACGTATTCATAATTTAATAGCAAAACGAGAGATTTTAAAATCAAAATCTAATGGTAGAACAAGTAAAATAGTGGTCGACTCCGTGCGTTCCTTGACTGGACATAAAAGGCCGCCAGCGGACGTATAAGTCGGGCGCCGTTCTGTCGCGGCGCCGTTACAAGCGACACCGCGCGGCGGTTTCTCACCAGCTGCGATACAGCGTGCACGAAGTGAGAATACAGAACGAGAATAACAAAGACAATTATTTAAGATGCAGAATGCGTTAATGGAGGCGCTGCTTGAAGCGTGGAACAATCAACAACGTCCTAAGCATCGCGTGAATCTCCTGAGCTTCACCCTGACAAAAGTGATACGGGGTTCGTTTCACTACGAAGTATCTACAATAGTGGTGGCATATGGTTTGGAGTTCAGGCAACACAGATTAGTGTCACCGATCGAAGCAATAAGTCGTCAAGACCTGCAATAGTTCCAGGAGATTAACACTGAAGCAAAGCTATTTAGTATTCGGAATTTTTAATTAGTTGTAGGAAAACTTTTAGTAAAGGAAAGTTTTTAGTATGTTTAAATATGTGGGGTATTTAAAAAAATATTTCCTGTGTTTGCAATTGTAGTGAATTTATTTAGTAAACGCTTCTGTAATTTACTTATTTATTGCTATTTAATGAGATTTACGAGATTCAATAACGTTATCAGAACTGTATAATTGTTAGTGAAAACATAAAGTTTTTATACAGTACTTGTATAATTAATCGTTGACATTATTCAGAATAGTGAGACGTGAACTATTGATCATCGAGTGATCTATAAACACGGAACTATTCTTTGAGAACAAGTAACGATACTACCTGTTAATCTCTTTCGTAACAACAGAACGACTCTTTGTTTGGGCTTAAGAGAAGCTATTACAAATTGCCTAGTGCAACAAAAGGGGTTTGAGCTTTTTAAGTGTTACAAATTTTAGACATGTCATGACGATGAATGAAGTGCAATTGTGACATTGCTTTAAAATAGTGTCATGAAGTTTCGTTTCTAATACGTTTTTATCTTTTTCATGTTTGTGAGCCCATTGTAATCATTTGCTGCACATCGATGGCGAGCAGCGCGCCTCACTGGCATCGTTTGCTGTGCGCGTTGTGTGAGACGTGAAGAGTGTAAATAATAATTAGATATAATTTGTATGATAGTTGTGTATTGTACAATTTGTATAAATAATAACAAAACAAGAACAAAGAGATAGGGTCGTAAAAATTTGGCAAATATGGTGTATCTGAAATTGGTGATAAATATCTTATTGAAGGCAATACTGACTTGTGGACAAGTTCCCGGTGGCGGCGCGTACGTGCCACGCGCCTAGTTGACACGCACACATGCGCTGTTTGCTTATACTAGTGTAATGTGATCGATACGGTTGCATGAAGCTTTGTCTCTGTTCCTTTACTTATGCGAATAAAACAAATGCAAATAAAAAATACTATACTAATAAATAAATAATAAAAAGTTCTAAGGAATAATATCTAACTTCACTTAAGGCCCGTTCACAACGGCGAAATTAAATTCCACATTTTATCAATAAAAAAACAAAACTATAGTAAATGAGAATTATATACTTTCTTTTCATTTTGTCTACTTGAAAATAAAACGTTAATAATAGTTTATTAGCGATCGTGATTATTAATTTTTAAGAACTTGAAGTAGGAATTGTTTCCAACCACTCTCTGATACACAGTCTATAAAATGCGCAACCGAAATAGAAACAATTAATATCTTATAAATACAAATCATACATAGTACGTGATATGATATAATTTATGGTCGTCATGTGGATACATACCCTTATACTGCGAAAGAGACCGCAGCGCAGTGTCACTTTCGCAGTGTAACGGCGCTGCGACAGAACGGCGCCCGACTCATGCGTTGGCCGGCGGCCTTAGGGTCAATTCACACCAAAAGCGCGACGAAGCGCAGCGAAGTGGAGCGCATTTTTAGTGTCATATAAATTTAAACTTTATTTTCATTACTGTAGTACTTATTACCGAATTCTCGCGACTTCCGCGCGGACTCCAGCGAATCCTCGCGCAGTCGCTCGAATCCGCGCGACTCGTTCGAGTTTCTCATACGATAATAAGTATTATAGTAATTATTATAAAGTTAAAATTCATATGACACATAAACTGCGCTTCGTTTCGCTGCCCTTCGCCGCGCTTTTGGTGTGAATTGACCCTTATATGTCCAGTCAAGGAACGCACGTACTCGACCACTATTTTACTTGTTCTACCATTAGATTTTGATTTTAAATTCTCGCTTTTTGCTATTAAATTATGAATAGGTATAAAATATCTATTAATATTGAAGGAGTAGTCGTCGTCGGTGAATTTATTCAATAATTCATATCACTCTATCCACAGTTTTAAGTAAAATTTAATATGAGTGTAACGAAAGATTTAAATGTTTATTTAATTTAATTATTATTGTCTTTATTACTTAAACATTAAGTAGGTGATATAATTATTAGTTGCCGTAAACTTACCAGCAGTGAATATCTGCTGATGATGACGATGATGATATTTTTAAATTATCGCCTGAATACGTATCTGTCCAGCGGCATTTTAAAGTCAAAGTCAAAGTCAAAAAGTTTTTATTCAAAATAGAATTACAGGAATTACTTTTTGAACGTCAACAATAAAATCTACCACCGGTTCAACCCTAGCCATGTCCTGAGAAGAACCGGCGAAACAAACTCAGCGGGCCTCATGTTGTGATATGAAATATTAAAAAAAAAATAATATAAGAATACAAATACATTTGCATATTATTAATGATATAATACAATACAATTTCTAAATTTACAAAAAATATGGTACAGAAACAGCCTGGGAGGAGGGTACTAATCCCAAGATGTGGTATCTGTCATATAATCTGTTACCTTATAGTATGCCTTACCACACAAACGCTCTTTAACTTTAAAATTTAAAATTAGTATTGCTTAGAAAAGGAGAGAGAACAGCATTTTAAGCTAAAGTGTATCCACGTTGCAGTACTGTTGTGATGCTTTAAATGTTTTTTTATTTAAATTTCATGCATGAAACAAAAAAATTAAAAAAACACGTCTGGTTTAATATCATTTATTTTGCACGTTTTAGTTGTTCTTTTTATGTTTGTTGTGTTGTTGTTTGTTCAATTTTTGTGTGTTGTCAAAATTTAAATATTTTTAAGACTTTGGACCCCCATATCTCCTTAACGCTTATGAATTTTTCAAAAATTCTTTTTGCATTCGAATACTACTAATGTAGGTACTCTATCCCCGTGAAAAGGTGGTGTATAAGGTTGATAAGAGCGAGAAGCGTTAAATGAAACCACATATTTAGTGTATAATTTTCATACAACACAACAAACATCACAAAATTCATATAAATCGGAGCAATAGTTTAGCCATAGGAATTTTTTTAAGTTTTTTCTCACTTCGTACACGCTGTACGTCAGCTGATAGTGAGTATGGGACGGCATGGGCCATTCACCCCATACGAGGTTGCCATTTACTGTGCGCACCAGTACAAAGCATGATTACATTTTTCGAAATTTCACTTATTTGTAAACTGTATTTTCGTATACTTGTCGTAAACGTTTTTTGATAGTTTCGGTTTAACTGTAGGCTGTTATCAACATTGTATAGTTCTTACTCGTAGTATAGATATTCATCAACATTTAGATTTTTTTTTTCATTCATTTCCAGGACCTTTATAGATTATTCTATCTATGCTGTATATTAGTATATATGTGTACATAATGGCTTAACATATAAGAAGTAGCGATTAGGCATCTTTTCGTATTTTACTATGAAATTAAATTTGAGTTTCCTTGATCTCAGATCGAGCAGTAGATCATGGCTTCATAAATAAAATACAATATGCTCATGTATTTTATTATAATGTGCTAATTGATAGGAACTATTTTTTTCTTTTTTTCATGCAAATTTATTTAATAGAAATTGTTATTTCATGTATTGATATTCGTAGATACAGTTATGGATTATAATCGAATATTAAATGTAAGAGAAAATATCATTTATCGAAAATATTAACCAATTCCATGACAAGTTCCGATACTTTTGTTTCAGTTTACAGAGCTACAATGAATTCTATCGATTACATGTAACCTGTAAAATGCAACGTACTCACAGAAATATACGATGAAGCAAAAAAAATATAGTTTTATTTTGAAAAAACTTATATTATTAAGATCATTATTTTATTGGGAATAATAATAAATTCATCTGAAATGGCTGCTTTCCATTGTTTTGTACTTCCATATAATATAATAATAAGAATACACCAACAAAACGTTGAATAATAAATGGTTACATAATTTGAGATACACAAAACAGTTGAAAGTTGTTGTGGTAGTGTACTAACAAATGTTTTGTATCTATAAATTATGTACTTAATAAACAAACATTAAAGAATTGTCGAAAAAAATAATATTCACGATGGTGCAGGTACAAGTTGTTCAATAATTCCATGTCTGAAAACCCTGAAGAATAATAGGATTTCTCATAAAATTACAAGTAAATCTAGCAAAACAGAGGATTGCAATTTTCTGCTCAAAGAAAGTAGACTAAATGATAAAAGATTAACACTTAACAAAGAACTTTTTGAAAGTTTGAAGAGATCTATAGATAAAGACATCTTGAATTTGCTTAAAAGGCACATTAATAATAATTTAGCAGAAGCTTTGATATTGGAGATAAAAAATCAAAATAAATCGATCGCAGACAATATCTTAAAAATATCTAATAGAGATGCTGCTCTTTTGAAATCAGACGAAAGCGAAAAATATGTTTTAAAAAATATGAGTTTTGTACTCGGTAAAGACAAGAATCGAGAGATAAAAGTTGAATTTACAAATAGTTTAAATAAAATAGTAACTGGGTATTTATATCGAACACCATCGGGATATTTTGCGATAGATATAACAGATGACTTAAATAATAACAATCTTGAAACTCTTAACTTGTTTGGGGAGAAAAAAGTAGTTTGCCTCAAACTTTATGAAACTAAATTTCGAGGATCAAGTTTTAATTTTATAAATAAATTAAAATATCAAAAAAATAATTCTATTGATAGTAATGTTTTTTTCTTAATAAAGAAAGCAAATTCGAGAGTATATGAGATAGTGTTGAATAAAGAATATGAGAAAAATATGAAGAATACTATCAAAAGATACAAAGTGGATCAGAATGACAATAATGATTATAGTTTTAAAATAAAAGATAGTGGTAATGCAATAATTGAAATAGAACCTGAAAACAAATTTCACTCTGATTTAAAAGATGTGATTTTGATTAAGACTTATTCAGGTAACGTCAGGCTAGTAAGTTGTGATCATTATCAAGAAATATCAGGTTTGCATTTAGACAAGTCCTGTTCAGTGATTACGCCATTGGACCTTAAAAATTTAATGACACAACTCTTTAAATCAGAAGAAACCCATGGAACTAAAAAAAGGAAAATATATAAAAACAGCGACACATTTACCGACTCAATTAACAATTCTACGTTTCTCTTAAAAGATGCAAGAGATTTAAAAAAGAAACGGTGTACATTAAATAATCAAAGCACGTATAAAAGTAACCAGGTTGATAATAATCAGCAGTTTACGACACTATACAAATGGGAATGGTCTAACGCTATATGGGAAGAATTACCTATATGTCCCTGTAACTTTAAAACAAATAATTTAAGCACGTACAAAATAAAAGTATCAAAAAGTTTTGCCACTCAAAAAGAAATAAAAACTGAATACTTGCAAAAACCCCAGCAAGTTTATTTAAGGAAAGCTCTAGAGCTCCTACCTCCTCTGTTGCCTCCAGTATTGCTTGGCTGCGTCAATAATTGTATGTGTATGCAATGTCCTGGAAGTTATTTTATGAGAAACTAAAATTTATACTGCTTTATGTCTAATGTATTAATTAATAGGTTTGTATTAAATTATATATTCAAACATTCATGCCGAATATAATTAATAAAAAACCGGCCAAATGCGAGTCAGACTCGCACACCGAGGGTTCCGTAGGAACAGGAGGTATGAGCAAAAGTAATAGACGTTGAGAAAATTACACTTCCTTGCGACAAACTTATATATGCGGGTGCTTGCATACATTTAGTATGAAACGAACTACATGCATAAGTTGGTAATGATTTTTCCAGTGATATAAATTCTATTTACCAATTTTTTGATTTATTCCTATATGTATACTGTAAGGTATACATATAGGAATAAATCAAAAAATTGCCAAATTTCAGAGTTCTAGCTCAACGGGAAGTACCCTATAGGTTTTCGAAAAAGTGCGTTTTCATACAAAATTTGTGCATAAATGGCTATAACTTTTTATTGCGTTAACTTAGAAGTGTGATTTTTTCAAGGCATCAAGACGTAACTGACCTCCGTATTTGACAAAGATTTCAGCTTAATCCCTTCAAGTGTTTTAGAGAAAAAGGTCTTGACAGACGTACAGACGGACAATAAAGCGATCCTATAAGGGTTCCGTTTTTTCTCTTTGAGACACGGAACCCTAAAAATGAAAGTGGAAGGATGTTGGTGCCAGGGAAGACCGAGACGTACTATGGTGGATTGATACTGTACTGTACTGCCCGAGATTAATGAGATAAATCTGTAAACCGAATGCTACATACCACGAGTATGTAGCATTCGGTTTCCTCTGCTGAAAGATCTGTTCACATATTGATTAGTGCCAGTGCGTGTGCTTAGTATGTAGTAAAAACTGCAAGAGATTAGTGGAAGTAATTAGTGGAAGTTGTGTCCAATACTGTTTAGCTGTTGCGTTTAATACAAGTAATTAGTACGTAAATTAAAGTCATGCAACAGGCGAGCGAGGGGAAGAACGGAAGCGAGTCTACTCGTACTACTATACAAAAAAATAGAACACGTTTCTAATCAGTCTACTAAACAGGTTACTAATCACCTGCACTAAACAGTTGTTGTTCACACCTGTTTTCTAGTAATCACTAAACACTTGCACTAACACTAATCAAAGTGTGAACCCAGAGAGAAGGCATAAATACCTACATGTCGTTGTCGTTGCTTAAGAGTATTTTTCAATATTGATCGTAGCAACAAATAGTGCAATTTAAATGCCACATTGTGACTATTAATTGTCATAATTATTGCGCTATTGATAATAACTAGACGACTTGTTGGGCTTTAAAAATAATATTACTTAAATCTATGCTAATA
This sequence comes from Calycopis cecrops, assembly GCA_001625245.1. Taxonomy (NCBI): domain Eukaryota; kingdom Metazoa; phylum Arthropoda; class Insecta; order Lepidoptera; family Lycaenidae; genus Calycopis; species Calycopis cecrops. The sequence goes on from LUGF01030034.1 coordinate 161,176, forward strand.
TTTTAGAAGCGAGTGTTTGTATGTCCTTTTTTCACATCAAATCGGAACAGCGGATCGATGTGATATTTAGTTTGGAGATAGTTGGAAGACTGAAGAGGGACATTGGCTCCTTTTTATCGCGAAAAAATATCTCACTGTCATGGGAATTTCTTTTTCTACTACATTAGCAAAGCCGTGGGTATCAGCTACTCATAATATAGTCTGTATTTTTCCAAAGATCACCGCCTACAAACAAACAAAGATAGAAACTTTACCTTTTAAACTTTTACCATAAATAATATTAGAAAATATAAATTATATGCTATAAGAATAGGAAAGGAAGTTAGAAGAAGAAGGAAGAAAATAGCAGGGGATCGTCGTGGTGTTGATTGAAAGAGCTTTGTTCAACAGTGGACCGTTAAAGATGATGGTAAGAATAGGAGAATACCGTTAGATGAGCTTGAAACCAAAAATAGGGTGGACTAGAATGGTTTATCGGATAGACCAATCTTAACTGTTTCTATGCAATTGGCATCAGTTTCAGAATCACACGATACCGCTTCTAAAGTGTTCATCGGCGTAACCAGGTTTTGAGCCAGGGAGGGGCAAATGTAGTACCCAGGTTTCTCAGCAGGCAAATCGGTTTTAAGTAGTACTTACTGGAAGTAAGTAGGAGGTAGTAGGAGGTTAAGAGGATCCGGGGGGGCAGCTACCTCGACCTGCTCCCCCCC
>LUGF01030050.1:8202-18862 GCA_001625245.1 Calycopis cecrops
TTGCCTCCAATTACAGATGCAAGTCTCAAAATCATTTAATCGTCAAATCAGATTTACATGCATTAATAATCATTTAATCATCTTGCCATGCTGTATGCATGCAGCCGAATTGAACCGGCTCCACCGGGATACCTCTCGCTTACCCTATACCGGCGAAAAGCTATGCTGTGTCGTTTTGTGCGGTGTGTAAGTAGCCGGTGGCCAATGGAGGGAGAGGAGGAAAGGCGTAACGCATCTCTGGATATGCGGATGTCTATGGGCGTTTTTAGTCATGTAATTAGTTCTGACTGTGTTGTGTTGAAAAGGTTAGAAACCACTGTTCTATAGTAAGGAATACTTAAGCAAATAATACGGTGAATAAACATCTATCTATCTATAGGTATATATAAAACTCAAACGTGACATAGCCATCTATCAACGCACAGCCCAAACCACTGGACGGATCGGACTGAAATTTAGCATGCAGGTAGATGTTATGACGTGGGCATCTGCTAAGAAAAGATTTTTAGAAATTCAACCCCTAAGGGGGAGAAATAGGATGTTGAAGTGTATATATACTTAGAAAGTAAACGCGGGAGAAACCGCGGGGCACAGCTAGTTACCTAATATATTTTATTTTATGGTACCTACACGTATATGTATATTAAATTAAATTATGTAGTATATATTAATAAATAAATCACAAAATAAGGAGCGATGCGTATTGCTACGTGAGTATTACTCTACGTTGGTTAGTTTAAGCAATTTGAATTCAGACAGGATCCAGGCGAGATGGTCGGTGCCTGCAATATTAAACCGTTTCGTTTTATTTACCCTTGCTTATGTTTACTGGCCACCCTCATCAGCCGTCTCTTTACCTTGGCTGAAGTTAGATCTCTAATAAATAATTATATATAATACTGTAAGGTAAATAATACCGTCTGGCAGTAGTTTAATCGATTTTAACTTGAGTTAGCTTCGAATCAGATATACATTTTCCCGTCTTATAGATATTTCAGAACCTTGCTGTTTTGCTGTTTCTGTTTCCCATTTTTTTAGCAAAATAAGGAGAAAAACGAGTAGTCGGAGCCATTTTGTCCAACGACGCCCATAGACATTCACATACAAATGCGTTGTCCTCCATCCTCGTCCCACCTCCATGGTGCATTCTTCTCTGTACATGTTTATTAGATAGTACCCATGGATGTATATATTTAAGGATGACAGTCATTAGTAAAATATAATATGTAGGTATGTTTATTGTTTTCATCCACTGTGGCCGAATAAAAATAATTTTATTAAAATAATTAATAGTAAAACAACACAATAAATAAAATTAAAATAAAGAAACCTCTAGCGTTTCTTGCCTCGCACAAAAAAACCTTATAAAAATTTCGAAAAAATTTACACTATTAAATTGTTTATTGTGTATATTGGCATTATTTATGTTATGGCTTTGCATTGAGCGAGAGTGTCTAACCCAAATTATGCTATGGCTTGGGCAATCCTTGCAAGTTATACCACAAATCATAATATTACCTCTGGGCTAACTCTGTATAATTTTTATGTCCAGATCGACAATGCCAAATTGACCCCAGGCGTATTGGTGTTAATAGATCGTCACGTCGTGAAGTGTTAACTTACGTGTGTTGTTTAACTCATATTACATTGTGTTGTTGACACGTGATTGTGGTGAATAAGGAAATAACACTACTACCGCGAGATATATCAGTGTTATATCTTAACCCCTCGCTGATGCCTTTGTGAAAGTTGTGGGTTTCAACCCCACAACTTTGACAATGAAATTACTCTGAGACTTCTCAACAAATACCACCCCATTTTTTTGTGAAAGTTATGGGTTTTAACCCCACAACTTTGACAACAAAAACTCAGTGAGACTTCGTTCGTTTTCGAAAAAACTATAAAAGGAGACTTCCTTTTATAATCTTTTTGAAGCAATGGTGAACTCAGCGATAAGAAATCAGGACTTGCTTGAGTTCAATCATTGCGCAGTCAAAATTAACTTAACGGTTAATAATAAAGCACAATTTGAAACATTGTACAACATCATCGTCGTCTAGATGTCCCCCGTGTGTTTATATTTTATAACAGTTTTTGGTGTAAAAAACTGAGATTATAGAAATGTCACTTTGTTTGCGTATAATTTTGCCCTGCTAGAACAAAAATAAGTTATCTAATTTACAACCGCGAGTAGATTATATTTTGTTGTTATGATCATATTACTAATAGTACCGTGGTTAGAACATTGGCGCCTGCGGTTAGACGTTTTAAAATAACAAACGTTTAATTTTCGGTCCACATGGCGAACCGCAGTAACTGTCATTATCTTCTTAAATATATATAAAGAACGTGTGTCATGTTGTTTGTTGAACTCCTTCAAAACCTTGAACGATGTTTATAAATTTTTCTAATTATATTCAACCAGCCGATCCGTGACCACTTCGTTGGGCATCAAAAATAAAAATTTATCAATCGTTATAAAAAAAGCTTATGTACCGATAATGTAGTTTACTAATAGTGAAAGAATGGTTGAAATCGGTCCAGTAGTTTTGGAGACTATTCGATACAACCCAAAATCTTTCCTCTTCATAATATTAGTATAAGATCTAAGAAGAGGTCGTTCTTATATTTCAACAAACGGTCTAATATGCCTTCCGATGGCCTCCGAAATAAGATCTACTCTAGAACCCCCGGTCAAGATACTCATAAGGAGACAACAACGATTAATGATAGTGGTGATACGGCGCATAAAAGCGCTGAGTTTCCCCTGTCGACGGAGATGGGGGACAGTCTTGTCGCCCGACGTAGTTTTTTTTTTATAGCATAGGAGGCAAACGAGCAGATAGGTCACCTGATGTAAAGTTAGTCCGTTCAAGCCGTATTGCGCTTGTCTATTAAGAGGTGCCTAGATTATTAAGAGTAAGTACTACTAATTGGACCGGGCGACTGGGGAGGTACCTCTCGCTTACACGTGACCGAAGTTAAGTGACAGCTGTGCTGTCGCGATTAGTGCGTAAGTAGTCGATGACCCATGGAAATCGGAGGAAGAAGGAGAGCAACGCATCCGTATAATTTATATGCGACTCAACGAGCAGTCGGAGCCATTTTAGCCGCCGGCTGTATAATCTCGGCGACTAAAATGGCTTGCTCGTTGGCCCCCTTATACCTACTATACCTTACTGAAAAAATAAATGGCATATATTATAGTGTTGTTACAATTTACAATTCCTGCATTGCATCCCAGTCAGACGTGACTGGGTAGGCGCTGCACTGTAAATGCCAGTAATACACGATAAACGATTTCGGCGATGTCATAAGTTGAACTTTCTGCTTGATCTCGATCGTCGAGGTGTGTCTGGTACTTCGGCAAAGGCCAGACGTAATGTCACTAGACCGCCCGCTTGTCATGTACAGTTCATACAGTTCTATTAAGTCGCTGGAGAGTTGTGAAACACGACACACGCAAGACTTTTAGACGCGGCGACTGGCGATTCAGTCGCTTTTTAGAAGCTGAATGCAGTGACTGGACGTGGAGCGCACACTTTAAAACGCCATACGCGGCGATTTGGTCGCTAATGAATGTCAATTAACGTCTAAGTGCAGTAGAGATCGCGATACTGTCGCACGACTGTCATCGTACTGCGACCGGTCGCAGAGAGTCGCTGAGTCGTGCGCGATGCTGTCGCAACGTCGCCGCGTCTAAAAGTACCTATCGTGTATGCTGTGACCCTTAGGGCCGATTTCACGAGTTACAATTAAAGTTTTGTATAAAAATAATCAACGACAATTGACATGTGCACGATCAGTGGATGGAGAAGTGTTGCTCCCAATGGGCCTCCAAATCTGGTGGCCCATGGAAGCACGTAGCTCTCATATGCTCTACTTAAATAACGACATTTATGCTATGTGGTAGTACCTTTTTACCTTCTAACTATATTTTGTTGAAACCGAAAAGTGAAGTTTGTTTGCCACTTAAAAATATATGTTACTCATGACCTGTACCTACTCAAAGAACCCGACACAACACAGAAGGAAAAGTCAGGAAAGAAATCCTTTCAGGAGTACATCAGTGGTAGGTTATCACACTAATGATAACCTACCACTGATGTATGTATAACTAAATAAGACAATATTTCTAATTTTACACATAAAGACAAAATGAAACTAAATTGTATACATACATAACACAATATATAATAATCTATTTAACTAATTCGATATCAACTTAATTTCTTTTTTCAAAAAATAATTCCTGCGACAAAAATAAGAATACTTAAGTTTTGTTTATTTAGGCGATACAAAGGAGATTGCTGTGTAAGGTTTAACGTTCATGAAAGTTCAAGATAGATCTTTATTTGACGTGGAAAGAGGATACAATCGAAAGAAAAGCGAAAGGTATATTTATAAATTATATTGAATATTGATGCATTTTCACAATTTGAGTAAATCCAATGTTTCCTAAAGTATAAAATTATAAATGGTATTAAGAACGCATGTACCAAAGATTAGTAAAAGGATTCTGCTATTACTAAGCTATTCAGTCTGTAAGGTTGGTAACTCGCGGTATTTATCCACTGATCTATATTCCTGGATAACTAATGCTGTAGTTCACCATTATTCAGGCATTATTCGAACAACCATGTTCGTCTCTTATTTATTTTTTAGAAATGCTAAGCTATTGAATTGGTTGGAATGGTAACTCGTGGTATTTATCTACTGATATCTATTTTACTGGATAGCTGATATTGTTGTTCACCATTGGCATTATTCGAATAACCATCTTTGCCTCTTGTTTAACTGACGAATGAACTAAAATACTTATAGCATAGCATGCGCGCTCACCGTTGCTAATTTATCAGTGAATACTAATTATACAAGCTTGTCGCAAGCATGACAACGTTCAATTTAGAATTTTTGTCACTACACTATTTATCAATCTTAGCCTCCATTTTAGCAACTCTTTTTTTTTAATTTTTAATTTATGATGTAAAGAGACAAACGAGAAGCCGGAGACATTTTCATGACAACCGACACCCAATGACGCGTTGCCGTCCTTCCTCCCCCTATGAGCCACAGGCTACTTACACACCGCACGAAACGCTACAACGCCACACCACAGCTGCCACTTTACGCCGGTGTCGTGTAAGTGAGAGGTACCTCCCCGGTAGTGACCGGGCCAGCATAGCACTACCTCTTACTAAACTATTTAAACAAGCTTGTCGCAACCATAACGCTCAGTTTAGATTTTGGGATTTGGTATTTTCGTCACTATTTACCGGTCTTAGCCACCGTTTTTGCCTCTTCTATACCAGCTATCCACGTATGTAGAGATGCTTGTATTTATCTAAATACGCTGTGCGAAGTATGTAGCTGCATTGTGCAAGTCGCGCCCACGCCCGGTCCGCACCTCGCGCTCGCCAAATACCGGCGTGACGTCACTCACAATATAAATAAACAACGTACTGACACAATCATCAGCAGCGCGACGACGGCCAGCCGTGAACGTGGAACATGTGGACAAATATTGGCTAATTCTTTATGATCGTGCCACTCACACAATCACTATCGGCAGTATATTTCTTACGTTTGCCATTTCAATGTCATATCGTTGGCCAATTATAGCAGCCAAACAATACTTACCCAATAAGTGCATCGATACTTTTCAATCCCTCCTTAGGAAAGATGTAATTGTTATAAAGTTTCAGACAACTCCATGCTAATATTTATAAGTTGAGTGCAATGCAAATGCATTTCTAGTCAGATAAGCTGGTGGTATATTTTCCTCTATACAACCAAAAAATGTCGGTTCAAATTTTTCTTGAAAATAGAAATTAATATAAATGAATTACTCATACTAACTACGATAAAGTAAAGTGAAAATATTACTTTATTTTATTAACTATTAATAACACAAAGTTCAACAAATACCTTCCTAGAATAAAACAGCAGTTCTGGCAATACCTATTTCAGTATTTAATATCTGTAAACGCTACGTAGAAAATATTTGAGGGTACAAATATAAAAGGTACGTTCCATCATATTACGTTGGCCGGCGGTGTAACCCCACGGGACACTTAACTAATATTGATACAGTTACAACTTACTTGCCTCTCTCCCGGGAAAAGTAAAGTATTAAGTGTATTAAATCCTACTATAATAATGATGCGAAAGTTTGTGTGTTTGTTTCTATTTCGCCCTAGTAAGAGGTGTCCATGCTGAATCGCGCCGGATTGCCGGCACGGGCGAGGTTTTCGTGCATTTTGTGACTAGCTGGTGGCCCATTGGGTAGAAGGGGGATTGGAGGGAAACTCGTGCGTAACAATCATGCGAATGTCCATGGTAGACGTGACAAGGCTCTGCTTGTTTCCCCCTTATACTAAAAAAAAACCGGCCAAGTGCGAGTCGGACTCGCGCACGAAGTGTTCCGTACCATTGTCTACGAAAACGGGAGCTTATCTTTTGTATGGTAGCAAAAAAATCACGTTTATTGTATGGGGGCCCCCTTAAATATTCATATTATTTAATTTTTTAGTATTTATTGTTATAGCGGCAACAGAAATACACCATCTGTGAAAATTTCAACTGTCTAACTATCATAGTTCATGATATACAGACTGGTGATAGACGGACGGACGGACTGACATCGGAGCCTTAGTAATAGGGTCCCGTTTTTACCCTTTGGGTACGGAACCCTAAAAACTATTAAACAAATGTAATTTGGCTCAGATGAAATAATTTTGTCCAAATCATATCCAATCTTCAAATATTACATGTGGAATATAGACTAAAATACTGTTATCCCGAAATTCAATGGCTCCCTTGGGAATTATATTACGCAGGTGAGAACGCAGGGAGCACAGATACAATTTAATAAACAAGAGATAGTTGCTGTTAGTGGTAAACCCATTATGTAATTGTCATTGTATTCGATACAGTCTAAACATTGCTATTGTTAAATACCTTATGACAGACTCAACAAATTGTTATTGTTAAATCTATACACATAAATAAAACTGTAGAAGACGTCATTCTGTCTGTCTTGTGCGGCTTTCAAGCAAGAACTTTCAAGAAAAAAGAAAGACGGATATTGATAAAACTTTTTTTTTGGTTTATAGGTATTAGCCCTCGGTAACATAATGGTTATAATTTATCAATATACTAGCTGATTCCCGCGGCTTACCCGCTTAAATTTCGATCCCGTGGAAAATAGAAAATCCTATCTCAAGGCATCCCCTAGGAACATTTTTTATGGATAAAAACTATCATATGTGTTAAGTAATCCAAGTTACCCTCGATGTGTATGCCAAACTTAGTGAAAATCAGTTCAGTAGTTTTTGCGTGAAGGAGAATAAACAAACATACAAACTTTCGCATTTATAATATTATTAGGAATATATAATGCTGCAGTCGGTATCTCGACTTGAAATGCAGTATTGTAGGCCAAAATAAAGGATTGAGAATTCGGCCACATAACATTACACGTTACCATGACAACACATTTTGACAAGACAACGGCTGTCGGGTCAACTGCACCTAAAAAATCTGTAAATACTTCTACTATAGGTAAATAAATAAAATAAATAAATAAATTAACGTTTATTTGCAAAATTACACACTTAAATAGTATAACAAAAACAATTATTCACATTGGGTATTGCAAAATTGGTCCCAAACCCGACATGTAGGTAATAAGAATTATTATAGTACAGTATAAAATATATGGTATTTGAAAAATCATATCTAAGACCAAGAAAATAAGGAGTAGAATGTTTAGTAAGGGGTGTGCAGTAATGTTTAGTAGTGCCAAGCTGCATGCAGGCATGTAGCATTGGGCCGTCACGACCGGGGAGGTACCTCTCGCTTACTCGATCCCGGTGTAAGGAGATGGGACGAGGGGGGGCAACGTATCTGTATAACCTCGGAAAGAGAGGATATCTACGGGCGTCGGTAGTCATGAAAATGACTCCGACTGCTCGTTTGGGGGCAAACGAGCAGTCGGAGCATACTATGAAATTGAAAAATTACAGTCTAAGTCCTAAGACCTAGAATGTAAGGAAGAACGTACAGTCGCGAGCAATAATATATATATACACTTTAATACCCTGTCACAATAACTTTCTTTGACATATCAAAACAATATATGAAATTTCAAAAATACAAATTATGTCAAGGTACTAAAGTGTATATATTATTGCTCGCGACTGTACCTATAACCTATAAGAAAATATTATTATTAGAACGGTATTTCATACACACAGAACCATCTTGACAGGGCAATAGTATGAATGACACTTGACCTAAAATACCGAATCCCACGCCCACGGTCCGTCTCGCTAAACGACTGCTGAGCCGAATAAACAGTGGACTAAATGGTGGGCAAACAACGCCGTTATTTCATCATATGTTATTCCTTTTGGACGTTTTGTTAGACTTGACCCAGTCGGTGTTATTTGTATGTAAAATGGAATATTTTATGTCACTACGGAACAAATAGCCGGAGAACCGCTTTGGTTACTCGCGCCGGTCGCAATACTTGGGGACCTATAGATGCGTTATCCTTTTTACCCCGTCTCCCCAGGGTCATCGGGAAATGGGGAACTGGACAAAATACGACAGTATAGTCATACACGGTTTTTTATGGTATAGGGGAGCAAACGAGCAGTCGGAGCCATTGTCATGACTACCGTCGCCCAGACATCCGCATAGAGACTATACATATGCACTACCTTTCTTTCTCCTACCACCTCCATGGGTCGCGGGCTACTTACACACCGCACGAAACGCGACAGCGCAGCTGTCACTTTACGCCGGCCTTGTGTAAGAGGTACCTCCCCGGTCGTGCCGGCCCAATTCGGCTGCATGCAAGCATGCAGTGGGGCACTACCTCTTACTGAAGTTCAGAGACATGTATATTGTATACGTTATTGTCAATTCATACTGCTACTATTATAGTCCAACATTAGAACTACGACAACCTATAAACCTATATCTGTATGTTGAGCAAACATTGGCTATTATAGATATTTAATGGTTTAATAAAAGGGCATTAACGATGTTTGTGGACGTTGGATGGGTTACTGGGTCTATAGAGCGGTCGTAAAGTATAGAGTAAAGTCCACACGGTTCGTAAAGGTTTATTAACAGGCGAGGACGTAGAGGGCCTTGTTAATAGGATAATAGAACCATGAGCGATGGGAACGTAGCTATTACGTCTAGCGTCATCGTCTATTCGAGTAAGAGGTAGTGCCATGCTGCATGCATGCACCGGGGAGGTACCTCTCGCTTACGCGAAACCGTCGTAAAGTGACAGCTCTGCTGTCGCGTTTCGTGCGGTGTATAAGTGGCCGGTGGACCATGAGGGGTGGAGGAGAAAGGAGGGCAACGTGTCTGTATAACCTCGATACGGATGCCTACGGGCGTCGGTAGTCATGAAAGGCTCCGGTTGCTTGTTTGCCCCCTTGTACTATAAAAAAGTCTCAGCTTTGTATTTAACCAACAGGAGAGTCCACCTGTAGTCCACCACTGACGAAGGTAAAAATACCAATGGTCCATTTCGAAGACTTACTAAGAGGTTTTTTTGTATTTTATTTTTTTTTTCAAATTGAGTTGTTTCATATACTTACTGAGGTTGAGTGTACCCATATGCAATTCATCATTTTCAACTTCCATTCTGGGTACTACCAGTCGCAGCTTATAAACTGATTATTTCAATGTTATGATGTAGTAAGTTTTTTTTTTTTATGGTATAAGGGGGCAAACGAGCAGTTGTAGCCATTTTCATGACTACCGACGCCCATAGACATCTGCATAGAGACTACACAGATACGCTGCCCCCCTTTCTCCTCCCACCTCCATGGGCCAAGTGAAGCTGGGGCTGTAATAAAGTTATGATGTGTGGGGGGCGAGAGCAGTGGGGTAAACGATTTATAAGAGATTTATTGGTCTGTTTGCCGCTTCTAGAATTAGCGGCAATCTGGCAAAAGTTGCTATCGGGCCTGAAATTTATTTATTTATTATTTTATTTATTTATTTTATATTTAGGAGGAACAGAAGCTTAAAAAACAACAATAGAAACAAAAATATTTGTTGTCTAAGTCTAATAACTTATCTAATGTTGGTTACGTTTTTGGTGGTTATATTTTTTTCGGAATATATAGGTTGTACAGGTGCCTTGTCCTCTCTCCTCCGCTTCATGGGCCACCGGCTACTTACACACCGCACGAAACGTTGCATGACTATACGCACCGGCGTGTAAGCGAAAGGTACCCGTAACCTTGGTCAGACCGGCCTAATTCGGCTGCATTCAGCATGGCACTCTAACTAAAGTGTCTAGTGCTTCAAGATCGTTCTTCATCTCTATTCATAATAAATCACAAGAAACCCCGACTTTGCCGAGCCATTTGTTACAACTTGTGGAATAACAACCAAGAACTAAGTTCGGTTACTTTTGCTTTTAACAATTCAGCAAAAAGTTTGATTTATTATGTCTTTGGCTGTGTCTGGTTTCATGGATTTATTTTATACTCCCTAATATATACATGTATGTTCTTAAGGGTGCTATCGGTAAAAAGTGCCGAAATTGAGTATTTTGAAGGCAAATTACTCGTAAATGGAAATAATCTATTAAAGATCAACTTTGGTTCCGCATAGCACAAATATT
>LUGF01030051.1:0-17757 GCA_001625245.1 Calycopis cecrops
AAAAAGGCATTTCGTTTTTTGCTTATAACTCGAGAAATATTAATAGTTAAGGAATTTAAGAAAAAGATTCTTAAAGAGGAGGAAATTTCCAAAAGTCTTAACTCCCGGAACTCTATCTCCATTATTAATAATTTTAATTCGACACTGAAAATAGGGCTCCGCGCGCCTGTTACGGCCATAGCGCATCGCCGCTAAAGACAGCACACCGCAATAAATAATTTTTTTTATGCATTATATATAAATTTAAAAATCTGAAAAAATTATGCTGTCTTGTTAACACTTTAAGCAATAAGGTCCCGTTGGAATTAAACTTTGATCGTCATTTTTCTAAAAGTTATGAAATTGGTAATTAACTAATTTTTTGGCTATCCCCATTTGCATAAATGACGGTCTAAAAGTTTAAATAATAGCCCTATAAAATTTTATTCTTCGTGAACCCTTTCTTATACATGCGCTTAAGAAGATCACGTGATAAAAGTTAAAAAAAAAATCATTATTTTGTTCATAATAATTTTTTATACTTACAAATTTATGATTTATTTATTATGAAAATGATGTTGAAAAAAATTTTTTTAACAATTTTCAAGTCATTGCCGTTTTTATATAGAGTAATGGCATAAAACAACCCGAAGTAAAATTTTTTATAAACAAATAGACTAATTAACAAAAAAATAAAAATTTTTTTCCCCATTACATTGTCATCGGTAAATAATGATTAAAAAAAAAAAAATTCTTAAAAACAATTTCTAATTGTTTATAATTAACGTATAATCGTTTATTTTCACATTATTTAAATAATTAGTTAGTATGCAGTAGTAGTAATTACTTTTTCTAATTGTCATTCCGGATCGGATGAGCCATCGCTCATATTTTTAGGACCTTTATCACTATTTTTCACGTTTTTCAAGATGTTGACTAGACTACATGAGAAGATTGCTGATTAAAGGTTTATTCCTTTGTATTAAGGGTTGTAACAGCTCCCCCTTTTTGACGTAGCATTATCCCTTTAAGATAAACGAAGTTAATCGAAATTCGTAAATAATTTTTAATATTTAGGAAGTTTACATTTAATCTTAAACATAGGATTACAATAACTTTTCACTATAACATTAGAATGTTTTTAGAACAAAATTTATTAAGAATATTATTATATAAATTGAAATATTAGAAAGTATGAAATAAAACATAATTATTTTAATTTCCTAAAAATTATTTAATTGCAGATATAGAAATTATTAAAAATTCAAGTTTCTACTTTTTTTTTTTGTGATATAGGAGGGCAAATGAGCAGCCAGAGCCATTTTCATGACTACCGACGCCCACAAACATCCGTATAGAGGCTATACAGATGCGCTGCCTTCCTTTCTCCTCCCACCTCTATGGGCCACCGGCTACTTACACACCGCACGAAACGCGACAGCACAGCTGTCACTTTACGCCAGTCTCGTGTAAGTGAGAGGTACCTCCCCGGTCGTGCCGGCCCAATTCGACTGCATGCAAGCATGCAGTGTGGCACTACTTCTTACCAAGCTTTACTTGAAGCGAATTGAACATTTGCTTTGTAGTCTTTTTGCCAAATTGGCAAGAACTGTACTGATAATTTTTCGCCATCTGACGAAGAGATATTTGTCATCTCTAAAGAATTTGAAGTTTTAGACTTATGTCTAATAGACTTATTGTTATAACATTGATTAAATATTTGCACACAACATCCAGAGTTAGGAGAATTCTTATTTCTAATACATCTGTAAAGCTTATACACAAAATATAGAAATAAACATACAATTAAAATATAAGTAAACGTTGAATAATAATGGAAAATAAAAAAAATAATAAAATGAGACTCGTTTTCTAAATTATTTAATTCGCGTTCTAAGTTATCCATTTGATGCGTAGCATACTTTAGTGAATCTAAATTAATTTTACTTATAGATAACGGAGATAAATGTGGCAAACTTTTATTAAATATGTCCTTTTTACAACAGTCATCAGCTGTTATATCGAAGCTTATGTCTAGAGGAGATTTAATCGTAAAAGTATAATAATTTGTTGGCGATAACTGAAAAGTTTTAGAATAGCCAATACATTCAGTTGTTAGTTTTACAATTCCTGTGCCTTGAATGGAATAAACGTTAATATGGTCATCACAACGTATAGTTAATTTATTAATTTGACTGCACAAAAATCCATTAATTATTTTGTAGCTTTTGCCAAATATCAATTTCGCCATATAAAATTTTGGCGTTACAATCCGACAGTAACGAAAATGTTACCTCGGGTAACATTTTAGACTCACAACTTGGGCTGGTTATTGTAATGTCTTTAAATGAGACGCGTGTTTAGTGTTTGACCGTTTATTAACGACTGGCGCGACGCTCGGGAAGTCGAGCGCTCTAACCTTACCTATTACACTATATTACACCTCCACCCTTATTTATACACATCCTTATACAGGGTCTGTCGTTATGGATGGATAATCCGTTAACTAGGGTTAGCCCTGATATCTAGCTATAAAAAAATATACTTTTTATGTTAGGGTTGGCAAAACTGTGAAAATTATGAATATTTTTGTGTTTTTTAGAAAAATTTCTACCGCGACTAGTAACTCATAACTTTTACAAATTAAGGTATTTTTATGTACTTTTTTTTTTAATTTACTCAGAATTGCTTGCACTATCTAATAAAATATACTATTTTAGATGTACATTTTTAAAAATCTATGAAATTTTGCATTAAAAGTTATATTGTTACTTTTTGACTATTTTTAACTATTCATTGTGAAAAAATAATGTACTACACCATAATTGCCCATAGTTTTAAAAACTTCTTCAGTTTGTCTAGTTTCTAAAAAGATATAATAGAAGTAGTGTTTGATAAGCAAAATTTCTTTGTAGGAACGAAAAAGCATATCACGGTCCGAAAGTTGATTTTTCCCGTAATGCATCTATGTCCCGATTTAGGCAGCGTAACTAATTTATATCATTTACACAGTAAAAAAATACTATTGTTTAACGTAATGTAGCAAATAGCACTGTTCAAAATTATAAAATTTATTTAAATTGAAGACTTTCGACTAAGGACTTACCAGTTAACGCTAGGTCAAAAATTCGAAACGAGCAACAATTCCACTCAACCGATTAATCGTGTGACTAGCCGCTGTGCTAGGTACCTGCCCGACTTCAATCCATTTGGTTCTCGCGTCCACCACTACTAAATACGTCCGGCCGGCGAGGGGACCTAGGAAATCGAGGTGTACGCGCGCCCACGGTTTGTCCGGTCACGGCCACGGACATGGCGTGTGCCGCGGAGGCGCTTCACTTTCGGCGACACACACGCTGCAGTCGCGACACGCTCTCTCAATCGCTTCATCGATGCCGGGCCACCATACGTAGCTCCTAGCGAAACATTTAGTTTTCACAATACCCATGTGAGCTTCATGTAAATCGGCTAACACTTTGTCCCTACAAGTCTCCGGTATTACTATTCTGTGGCCCCACATCACGCAACCCAACTCCTCATACAACTCTTTTTTTTCTATTAAAATAGGGGTTGAGCGGCAGCAATTCGTTGTGTGGTGGCCATTCGTCACGGATATACCCTAGAACTCGACCTAGTAATGGATCCCGGCAAGTTTGTTCCTTAATGTCGGTATGCTCCAACAATAAAGCGTTCTGCGCAAAATGTAAATGAGATTGTTCTTGTTCTTGATAACTTTTAGCTCTTTGTACAGCTCATAGAACACAAACAATTTCGTTGATAAAAAATCATAATATTAAAATCGGTACCGATAGTATCAAAATAATAATCCCGGACATAATAAAAACTTCTGACTCGGGTAGACCTCAATCCGTATTAATTTTGCCTTTTTTTCTTGAAAATACGAATATATGTCCAGCCATTACAATCAAAGACTATTTGAATAGAACGGAACAGTTAAGAACTAACAATACAGACAATTTTTTATTGACGTTCAAACCACCACATAGGCCGGCCACCGGTCAGACGATCTCGCGATGGGTCAAACAAGTACTGGCGGAGAGCGGCGTGGACATGGCGAGGTTCAGTGCGCACAGCACGCGCCACGCGGCCACATCTGCCGTCAAAAACGCCGGTATCTCTCTTGATATCATACGAAAGACCGCAGGTTGGTCGTCTACATCAAGCACATTTGCTAGATTTTACGATAGGCCTTTATCTTGTGATTATGACACTTTTGCGAAATCAGTTTGTTTGTAAAAGAAGTCTTAACTTTGAGAAGTTGATTATAGTGATTAGATAATAGTGTACATATTATAACTATTTACATGTAATGAAAATTATTATATCTACATAAGATCTTTGACTTTACCTTAAATTTCACATATGTATTATTATGGTAATGATCAACAGGTGTTCGGCAAAACATCTCTAAACATCTACATGTTTGATTGTTATACGTAATTAAAATACATATAATATATTCAAATCTATATCTTCGAATAAAGTGACGAAATAATAATACATGATCAAACGAACTTTCAAGTGAAGTTCGATCAGTATTGTATGAGTCACTTTATTCGAAGATATAGTATAAGTTCCCAACCCTCCCTGCCTGTTTTAGTTTTGCCTCAGTGGGTGAAACTCTGAAGAATGACGGAAATATGGTCGGTTCCCCGGAGGGAGGTAACGAATGATGTTTTATTAATCGATTACAAAGTTAATCGATACTTTTTATAAAATCATAATTAAATGTGCGAAAATAAGGGTACAGTAGAAGGACTACCTGTTTGATTGTTATATGTAATTAAAATACATATAATATATTCAAATCTATATCTTCGAATAAAGTGACTCATATAATACTGATCGAACTTCACTTGAAAGTTCGTTTGATCATGTATTATACTTATAGTTGATCCTGTATCGATAAGGAAACATAATTTATTCGAGGCGTATTTAGAATTTAAATAAGTATGAGGTAAATATACCTTCTTACTATAGTAATTTATTTTATATATTAATTTAGAATTATGGTTAAAAATAGTAAGACTCTGCTCTTTTAGCTGAGATGTAGATTTGATAGAGTTAGGAGGACCCAGCGCTTGTGGCTGAGATGTAGATTTGGTAGAATTAAGAGGACTCAACATTTTGGGTTGAGGTGTAGATTTGGTATAATTAGTAGGGCTCAACACTTTCGGTTGAGGTGTAGATTTAGTAACATCAATATGACTCATCAGCTTTGGTTGAGATGTAAATTTGGTAGAACTAGCATGACTCAACAGCTTTGGTTGAGTGTACGATGGGGCGGTCCCAAGCACTAACCATTCGGCTGTACTCTGCTACCGCTGCGAATCCAACCCTAAGACTTGCCGATGGCAAAGGTATTGTGGTGGGCTGCAATGAAATACGTAGCGACGCAATCGCTTGTTCCAACTCTGTCGTCGAATCATCAAATACACCTAATCTTTTCATCGCGGCTTCGCGGCCTTCTTTTTGTTGACGCGCGTTCATTTTCTTGAGGAATGCAAGCTGTTGACGCTGTTTTGAAGGTTTACCTGGACGTTTCTGACGTAAGTTAGCTGGAGCTACCGGTATTGTGGGCTCCACAGATAGAATATTCGAAGACGTTTCCATCTCGATGATACAAAGGTACGTACAACTCGTTACTAATTGTGAAACCGTGTCAGCAGACATATGGGTGTGGCCTTGAGTGAGAAATCTCAGAACGATGGTATCAATACTAATGCACTCAGAATTAACAATCATTACTAGCGCTGTGAACAAAAACCAATTCTTATTTTGTCCTGTGCAGTTATCACACCACAGTGTTAATTTTTTCACATCTCTCTCCGAAATAAGAAAAGCCATCATCGCTTCTATTATCTTATTGGCATCTCGACCCATTATGGCTTCATGCCACATAACACACTTGCTATTTATCTTTGCATCTTTACATAGTGGTGCAAAATTTAAATTGAAAGCCACTAGACGAATCAAAAAAAATGAATCATTAATTTTTGACATATCTGGCAATAATGTCACTTTCTGAAGATACATAGAAAATTAGTGTTCCGTAGTATCGTTGTTTTTCTTTGCATCTTCTTTGTAATGTTTTATAGCTATTTCAGCTTTGACCTTGTGTTGAGCAAAATCATTTTGTAAACTTTCAATAGCTGATGGGTCACTTTCATTTTTAATCTTTTCCTGGAATAGTCCGCAATCAACACATTGGTCTCCTTTAGGATATTTTAAAGAAACTTTCATTGATTTCATTGTATTTCTGTAGGTTTCAAAAGAACATTTGTCATATATGATATGAAGTCAGTATGCATAGATTGCAGCGTTAGCGTTCTTGGCAAATACCGTGTCAGCGGGGCGTTGTTACCGTTATATTTGTTTATTAGTCTTAAAGTTATTTATGTAATTGAAAATTTTGTTACATCTACATTTAATATTTTTTTTTATTAGCAAGGTTATGTTTTAAACTTAAGTAATGAGAGATAAGATGAATATGTATATAAGTGAAACAAGGTTTTGTGTTTGACCATATATTGAATAAGTACTTAAAAAATAGAACTCCCAGTTTCAAGTTAACCAAAATTACATGATGGTTTCAACTTAAATTAAATATATACTCAGGTTGAGAGTTCTTTTGTTCGGATCTCTTAAGGTTATGTTTGTGACAGTTACAATTATAAAGCGCTTAAGAAGTACAATATCAATTTACTTATATGCTTTTATCAGTCGTTATACTAAAATACTATTAAATAAGGAAATTTCCACTCAGCTGTCGATGAAGGGTACTGGTACGACTCGAACAAATGTATTTATTCTTCATATGTTTAACAATTATATTATTCCTTTATATTATAATAGTCCAGCCTTCTTCCTTATAAGGTGGGTGTAGAGTTCATCATAAGTTTGAACTGTTAGTATATTTCCAAAGGTCAATATCCCTTAAGTAACAACTGGGATAGTGTAAAACTTAACATTGCAACGTGGAATCTTTTCCGGTTTATATATATAGTTTATAGTTTAAACAGGAATTTAGTATACTAATAGTCTTTCAAATCTTAAATTGGAATCTAAACTGGAGTTTAAAAGGAGATTACTCTCTGAAAAGAAAATACAACATTTGTTACAAGTTAAACAACCACTTAGCACGTGACAGTAACCCACAATTACATCAAGAATCTAATTTAAGATGCTTTACGATATGCAATAACTAAAGATTTGTAATAAGATTGATTTTAACAAAGTTTTACATAAATGACGCTAACCTCAATATCAAAATTTGACATGTGGCAAAATGATCATGTTAGTTTATAAAGAAATACATCAAATACGTACCCTTTTTAATATATGGCCACTTGCTATATAATTATTTTAATATTACAATTATAACATATTATAATATTTCAAGTCACCCCGACTGGGTGAACATACGTGCAATCCCGCACCAAAAATACGTCAGCCGCCATTTCCAAGGCAAGGCGGAAAGACATGTCATAGATTGACGCTCCATAACGCGTCTTCTTTTTTTTTACATCCTACCATAGACAAAGATAAACTGTTACAATACCCCCCCGGTTAGGCAAAATTTTGCATCTCTAAATGCAAAATTTCATAAAAATAAATCTCTATACTCTCATAAATTATTGTGCAAAAAAAATACTAGATGAGAATGCATCAACTCACCCATAATCCATTATCATTTTCATTTTCATTCGATAAAAATAAATTTAGCGTTCACTGCAACCACACATATACATCTACATTCGCACTATCATACATCACCATTAATTCACACTTTCAAAATGTGTTGCTAGTTCTACTAATAGCACCCTCACACGCAAGAGATATGGTCAACCAATAGACACACACTCAACAGCTACTGAAAAAACGGAATTTTTGATACATTTAAGTTAAAAATGTTTTCTCACAAGTTAAAGTATTCCCGATGAAGGCTTAAGGTACATACAGATATACTCATAATCGATAGTATCGATTCAACAAATGCATCTAGGTAGAGCCTAGACACAACCCTAAGTCACCACCCGCTTTGAAAAATGAGTTGCTCTAATCAGTGGAAGAACAACTCTGGTGAGGGCTTATTTAAAAAAATATATATATATCCGAATTGCCATCTGTTCGGTAAGAGTTACAACATATCATATCGTTGATAACTCAGGCAAGGGCTTCCAAAAAATTGGAGATCATCACCCGTCTCCCAACAGAACACTTTAACCAGAGAGAAAGAATGATTATGAAAAAAAAAATTAAAACCCAAAT
Organism: Calycopis cecrops; assembly: GCA_001625245.1. Classification (NCBI taxonomy): domain Eukaryota; kingdom Metazoa; phylum Arthropoda; class Insecta; order Lepidoptera; family Lycaenidae; genus Calycopis; species Calycopis cecrops. Next base: position 8,272 of record LUGF01030051.1, read on the forward strand.
CAACTAATGATTAAAAATCGAACAACTTCCACGTTTCAAATTTGGTATCGCCACCCGTACCATACAAAATAACAGCGAAGGCTTTTTCTAAAAAAAGATAAAATTCGCCAACACGCCAAATTGCTTAGACTTGCTAAAATATATCTTTTAAATTACGTATAAAACTGGGTGTTTTAAGGTCCACATCAATTTGATACTATCTAGTAAGTCGAAAAATCCAAAAGTACCGTTTTTTTTAAATCACCTGTTACTAGGTTTTGAATTTGGGCAGCCGATATGCCTAGATACCAAAATCATACATTTTAACTAGTATTTCCCAACCTTGTAATTCCCGCCCACTACGCGGGGCTCTCTGCGCAGCGAGGCGTCGTATTGCCAACGATTTTACAATGTGTCTCGCGATGTTGCAATGCGTCTCGCAGCGGCGCGTGGCGCGGCGCGAAACACTGATCGTGTCGTCGCACAGTGGAAAATTTGGGTTCGTATCGGATCAAAAATCTGTGACTTCAAGGTTTTTCATCGTATTATATTGAGATTTGGCACATGTATACACAGTGATATACAAAGATTTTACAAATAATCAAGTTTTGTATTTTTTTTTCAATGTGTACATATTTATTTTAGGTGAAAAAAAAGAAAAGAGAAAAAAGTAATACGTGTAGTTATATGTTTATTTTTATAAATAAGTACTAATATGAGTAAAATTAAGAAAACTTATTTTTTTTTATTTATTAGGGAAAAACAAACAGTCTTAATACATTATAGCTTAAATTAAATTAAATAATGCATACACCAGCTAAGTTTCCACTAAAAATTATTACATTTGTGACTGCAGACAGTAAATGTTTTGAAAAAAAATGAAAAAAGAAAGGAAAAACTATGTTATATGATAAAACAAAACATAAAACAAAACAATTTTCTTAACGTTGCTTTTAAAGTCATTCTAGGAATCGTGAAACAAGTCAAATTCTTTATAATGTATGTTAAATTGGCGACAAGATCTGTGCAAAAAGAAGTTTTCTACATATTTTTTTCAACTATAGGCACATACAAAGATAGATGCTTATTGCGGGAGCTTAAACGAGGACAAGAAAAACTTATCTGGTTATGTAAACAGGGAGAATCAATTTTATTCCTTATTAATTTAAATAGATAAATTAAATCTCTTTCAAAACGGCGTTGCATCAAAGATGGTAAAGTGCAGCTCGATGAAGGATACCTAAACTTCGTATGTTTCAAAAACTTTGTGAGTACAGACTCAATAAGAACAATATACTTTTTTGGTAAGGGTTCCAGACAGTAGACGCGTACTCCAAGGTTGACCTAAGAAAAGCATTGAATAATAAGACTTGAGTATACTGACTTTTAAAAACTCGTAAGATGAAACCCAGCGTATGCATTGCTTTATTGACAATAACATTAACGTGATGGGTAAAAGTCAGTTTACAATCAATATGGACACCCAAGTCTCTCATCTCAGACACTCTGTTCAATGACTGATCACTAAATTTATAATTATTTAATTTTGGAGAATTTGACCGAGAAAAAGACATAACACAACATTTTTTGCTATTAAGGTAAAGTATCGTAGCAGTACTTATAAATATTGTTAAGATCCCTCTGTAAACTTTCACAATCCGAAGCGTTTTTAATTGTTTTCATATCGTCAGCATAAAAAAGAATATTCGAATATTTAACACAAGAATGTAAGTCATTAACAAAAATATTGAACAGGAGTGGTCCTAGATGAGAGCCTTGGGGTACTCCAGATGTTACTGGAACAAATGATGAGTATAACCTTTGACTGTAACCGCTTGGGATCGATTTTCCAAATAAGATTTTAGCCAACGTAATAGATCACTATGTATACCAACTGCCTCCAACTTCCGATATAACAAATTCACATAGGTTTGATTCAGTAGACCTTTTCTTAATAAATCCTTGTTGTTGATTTATTATAATGTGCCGTAAAATTGGGGTTATATTGTCGTATATATTTTTTTCAAATAGCTTGACTATGATGCAAAGTTTAGAAATTGGTCTATAGTTTGTGACATTATGTATGTCTCCCGACTTATAAACAGGTACAATGAACGATTGTTTCCATAACTTTGGCATTACACCAGTGTTGAGTGATTTAAAAAAAATAATATATAGCGGATAGGAAAGAGTTTCGGAACAAGATTTAAGAAATATACCAGGCAGGTTATCAGGGCCGCAACTTTTACTAATGTCAAGTTTTTTTAAGTATTTTTTAACCGTAATATTGCTTAATTCAATGGAACTTATTGAAATGTGAGACGGCTCAAACTGTTGTTGTGTATTAGAAAGTGAAGTAAATGAATTAGATTCAGTTAAGACGGAAGCTGATTGGAAATATTTGTTGAATAACGAACATGTCGTTAATCCATTAGATGAAAGCATATTATCATAAAACATATTAACAGGTAATTGACTATTTCCTTTTTTAGATTTAATGAAAGAGCAAAAAATATTTATTATTAATTCTAATGCACCTCTCCGCATTTTGTATATAAGGTTCATGACATATTACTTGTTCCTGCTTCTGCCTTCGACGCAACAGCTTAAATGTATCATGACCACTAATTCTATTATACTTTTTCCACTTTCTATGGTATTTAAATTTTTTAGAAATAATTTTTATAAGTGATTGAGAATACCACTCTGGATATCGAATATTTTTTTGCATTTTGTCTCCGGAACATGTTTTAAAATTATATTATTAACTAGCTTTTGCCCGCGGCTTCGCTAGCGTTAAGAAGTACTATTGATTAGGTATAGTTTTTGCGGCTTTACTTTTGTTTAGCGTGTGAAAAAATTTGGGCCTACAATACTTCTTTGTACACAATATTCTTTACTAATCTGTTATTAGGCGCTAAAACTATCAAAGTACTGGGTGAACTTACTCGTGAGCAAGCAACATAAAACTGTCCATGAGAGAAGCAATGTTCTCTCAAGTCAATACCCGCACATTTAAGAGTTTGCCCCTGAGATTTGTTTATTGTCATGGCAAAGCAGACTTTTAAGGGAAACTGTAATCGTTTAAATTCGAACGGGGTGTCATTCGGAATTAATGGGATTCGTGGTATAAATACAGTTTCCCCTTTCACACACCCAGTTAATATAATGGCTTCCACAATATTGCGATGTAACGCTTTCACTTGCAGTCTCGTGCCGTTACAAAGTTTTGGTGGTTTTAAATTTCGCAACAACATAATTGGAGTGCCCACACGTAGAATAAGTTTATGATAAGGCAAACCTGGCGGTTTCAATGAATTTAAAAATTCTACGGGGTAATTAGTAGAGTCATCTGTATTAACCACTGTATCAATCGAAGTATAAACCTTTTCTTCGGTCTCAAAAACGACATGAGCAAGATATCGTTGATAGCTGCTGCTTGATCGTTCTTTGGAGTAAGTATGGCACTCTCACATAACCATTCAATAGGCTTGTCATGTATATGAATAATGTCTGGATAAACTTTATACAGTAATTCTTGTACCGTAGTAACAACCGTGCACAATTCTTCCGGAATGGTTATCATTCCATCACACGATGGATTATTACCACTACCGATTTTAAGAAGGAGATCTGAAAATCTACCAGCAGACTCAATCCCGCCCAAATGTGCTCTCATATTTTTAGAGAGCTTAAGAATATTAACATGGGGCCACAAATTTGATTTCTTAATGCACGACTTCTACTTCGTCAGCTCTGGTTCCTTTTGGCACCACTGGTAGAGTCTGCCGAAAATCTCCGGCCAGCAAAACTGTTGCGCCACCCATTAATTTTGTATTACCCCTTATATCTCTTAGTGATCTGTTTAATGCTTTAATACCACCCATATGAGCCATCGTTATTTCGTCCCGTCCCATTTTTGTATTCTTTAAAACTTCTCCAATTACTTTGTTTGGAGATGTTGCAAATGGGAGTCTCGGCAGTGATTAAATTGAGTGGCAACTTAAAAGTAGAATGATCAGTTCGTAAACCTTTGAGTAATGTAGCAGCTATATCGAACGACGCCACAGCCAGTGCAATGCCTTGAGTACTTCTTACTTTCGCCAAAAGTAAATCATAAGGAAGGTTTTACCAGTTCCACCGGAAGCGTCTAAGAAGAATATTCGACTATCATTTGCATCTATACATGTGATGATTTTATTGTAAACTTTCTGTTGCTCGTCATTCAAGGATGCTTCATTTTTTCTTACTATGTCTTCTAAGGCCACTGTATCGTAACTGGTTTCCTTCACGTACTCTCTATTTCCAAATTGTATTGATGTTATTGGCTGAGGTAATCCATACTCTTTAAGTGGACGGCCGCCTAATGATAATACGGCATCCTCTTATACCGACAAGCATTTGTTAAACATTAGGTTCGATGAGTGCTCTACATTCACGTCACCTTGCCTTTCCAGCTGTTCTTTAAAGTCCTCAGAAAGGTATTCTTTGTATTTTTCCTAAAGATATAAGGGGTCAGAAACCTGGCAGAATAATAAAATTATAGCAAAAAGCTCTCGAATCATACGCGGTGTTTGACAAAGTGCTGCCTTTTCAAGAGCTAAATTCAAATGTCGATCATCTTCAAGTAAACCTAGAGCCCTGCACGTGGATTGGAAAGCGGGATGTAAGTGACCATCTACAGTTTTCAACGCTTCAAATGAAATTAAGCCTCTGATCTCATGTAGAAGCATTCGACGGTGGTAGCATTCTGTATTGTTTGGATGAACAGTATAAACCCTTCCTAGAACGTGTTCCTTTTGGACCCCTGACCAACCTTCAACATTCACTCCTCTCTTCCTTCTCTGAAACGATTGCTTGTTCCAAACGTAATACGCAGGGACTTCCGAATACAGCAATGTTTTTGCAAAGTCATCCACTTTACACAGATCGAAAAAGGAAAGGAGTGTAGTTGTAGGAGGACTGCTCAATTTGTCGCACAAGTTTTGTTCATTAAAATAAATTCTCTGTGCATTTTCTAAATGGACAGCAAGGTGCACTACGGGAGGAAAACACTCATGTATTGGGAATTCAAAGATTCGCCAAACTGCTTTAGCTGAACTTATATATTGACAACTTGCCTAAGTTGTAACTTCATTTATCCTATCCTTCCCGTTCTCTAAAGTAAACATAGCCTGATCTGACCCTTTATTAACATATTTGCAAACATATTTGATTGACTTCACTGAATAACAATATTCTACGTTCACGTGAGCGTTACATGTTCTTAATAGCACTGGATTATAAGGAACCACCCAACGAATTTCTATTGAAACACCCTTGATATTGACAGGGAATCCACTGTCATCCAGAGAACATCTCCTGTACTGCGGATAACCATCATCACCGGTTTGAGTTTCCTTAATAAGAGCCTTAGGATAACGTTTACTGCACGATTTATCTTTCATGCATAGAGAATTTAGGTTTAAACTTCCACAGGGGCCATGTAACATATTACTTTTGACAATTTCGTAAAGCTCAGAATCGCGATTGGGGTTAGGTATTTCAGCACAAATAATATTGTCAATTTGATCCGGAGTGATGCGATGTTAAAGCCATAAAATTATATGAATATGCGGAAGAGCTCGCTTTTGCCATTCCGTCGAATACATATAGCATCTCACTACACCGAATATTTTTCCTTTTATTAACAAATCCATGACCTTTTTACCTTTAAGCGAAAGACACGCGAAATAATATCGTATCGATCATGAGATTTTTGTCCTGAAAGTAAGTGCTCATTTATATCACTCCAGCGTGGGTTACATGTAAAAGTAATAAAAAGGTCGGGACGACCGTAATGTCTAACGTAGGTCATGGCGTCTTGCGCTTTTTCGTGCATGTATCTTAGTCCACCAGTAAAAGATGATGGAAGTACCACTATTTGTCCCAGCTGATTTGCTTCAGTATCTTGCCATCCAATTGCATTTTTTAAATTAATATAATCATCTGCGCGCAATTTTGCTTGATTGTTTTTTATGTAGTTTAGTCTTTCCGTTTCTATTTTTGCGTATTCATCTACCAAATATTGACTAAAAAGAGCACGATATTTAACCAAAAAGTTATCTTCTCCTTCTCTGATCATAATTCTGTATGAATGAAAATTTACAGCGGAGACTGTTTTTTTCAAGGGCAACTTAGTTGTGGCATCGCATTGTGGTATGTTAATTGAATAGCCATCATTCCCCCAGCAAAACATCAACGGGTACTGCAGCGCGTCATAAGCTCGATGTATCTCACTGATACGCTGAAGTGAGTTACTTCGGCTTTCGAGAATGATGTCTCTTCGGTCAAAATGCTGATCTACCAATACAACAGCCACTTCATTAGCAGTTGGTGTATTAAATCTGCCTCTGTGTTCTTTTTGAGGTTTTTTATCTGCATACCTTGAATGACTCTAAAGGCGATATTTTATCAACGGCTGTTTTTAGATCTTTTATGTATGGGTTCACCTCATGTAACATAAGCTGCAATTGCTTAATTAAATTTGGTCGCAAATTCGGAAATTTAGAACATCGAATATTAGCTTCTCTATCATCTTCACAGACGAAATAAATTTGCAGAAACTGTGCATCCTGCCCAGACTCTGGAAATATACTTCCAATCAAATGATACACTTGACCTTGAACTTTAAAAGTTGGTGATAACCTGCCTTCTTTTATTCGTTTTCCACCAAAGGAAAACATTTGAAAACAGGCATTATATTTTCGGATATTATCCATGAAGTGTACATGATTAGGGTGTAAATAATTAACCAGACTGTAAAGTGGTTCAGGTAGTTGTTTAAACGGCTCAAGTTGTACTTTACCGGTGCTACAACACATGCCAGGTGTCTCATCTTTCCACTTCAAGGCGTTACACCACTGACACTTGTACCTCATAGAACCTAAGAAATAATGCAACAACTTGCTTGTGTACATCAGGGTTTTTTTCCCTATATTCAGACACAGCTTTATGTTGGGATTCAGGTAGAGTCTGTCTATATTTTTTTGGGTTTTTTTTTATTTGATTATTGCCTGGTAATTAGTAAATCTTGCCCTTTGTTTGTTTTTCTTTTTTCTATTAATGTCACCGACTCAGATTGTGACAATAAACTTCCTATTAAATTTTCATCATATTTTAATGAATGTTCACGCTCTTAAACAGGTACCTCCTGACAACCCTTTTCAACTTTAATTTGCGAAGGTGTATCAATTCTAAAATCATGTTCTTCTGCAGCTACCTGCATACGGCAGCGAGTAATTTTCTGTGCTACTACGGGAAGATAGGCGTCAAAATGCCCACTGGACAAATCTTGGCTGAATCGTAATCGCCTTACCGGATAGTCGTTAGATCCAGATTCCGTATGTATGAGACCGTTTCTATATACTTCAAACTTAAATGGGAATATTAATCCTGCTACTATTAACTCACAAAGTCCGCCATAAGTAACATTTTTCATCATATCAGTAAAATATTCGTCAGGTGTTAAGTAGTTATCACCATTCCTGTCGTGGGTCATAATTAAAAATTTGCTCCAGTCATTAACCACGTATCTGATAATTTCTGAACGCACTTCCATTGATCTATCTTGTGTTCCGTACATTAAATAAGAGAGAGCACGAAACAAACATGCACCGTCACCACCAATAGGGACGACAGTACATTCTTCAACTTGTCCATTAACATTCAGATTTTCTTTAGCCATTTAAAAAAAAGTCTAACCAACAAAACCTATTACTAACCCTTAAACCAAACGAAAACAAAACAAATGATAAAAACCAAGAAAAGTTTATAACCAAAACTATGAAACCAAAACAAAGTAAATGCAATCAAAAATTTACCAAGAAAAGAATAGCAAAAATCTTCAAATATAATCCGCTTGAAATCTCGCTTACACGAGACCGGCGTAAAGTGACAGCTGTGCTGTCGCGTTTCGTGCGGTGTGTAAGTAGCCGGTGGCCCATGGAGGTGGGAGGAGAAAGGAGGGCAGCGCATCTGTATAGCCTCTATGCGTATGTTTGTGGGCGTCGGTAGTCATGAAAATGGCTCCGACTGCTCATTTGCCCTCCTATACCATAAAAAAAAAAATCTGTAAGATATGGTGACCACTCATCATTGGGTATATGTAACTCTATAAAAGCACAACGATAGCGCGATTTAATACACTAATAACGCCATCTATTGTCAGCATTTAGAACTAAAAATAATTTTGTTCGTCTTGATTTTTTCGTTCCAATAGGTACTGATAGGCTCAAACGAACACATGTACATCCTAAATCACCCCTTATTTTATTCATCATAGTAAGTATACAAACTTTCAACAACAATTTATCCCCTTTGGGGTATAATTTATCAAATTCTTTTTTTAGATGCCTACGTCATAACGTCTACCTGAATGCCAAATTTCAGCCTAATCCGTCCGTTTAATAATTAGGGCTTTCCTATAAATTTGCAACCCCTATTTCACCCCCTTAGGAATAAAATTTCAAAAAACGCTTAAACACTTTTCTACTCATTTTTACCTAAGAAAAAAAATATTTATGCAGTTTTAGGAAAAAAAAAACATCTGATTAGGATTAATTGGTTATTAGAGTATCGAATGCAATAAATATTGCATTCAAATTGTAATATTTTTCAAAACTATTTATGATATGCTCTAGTTCTTCCATTTTCCACAGTGCATCGCATCGCGTCTCGGTGTCAGCTGACCTTTATTGCTAATTTATTTATAACTGCTTGGTATAATGAACATTTGTATTACAGGGCTAACATCAGAGAGACAATTACAGACATCAACATAGCATTAAAAAAAAGACATTTAGAAATATTAAAATTTAAAAACTAAAATTAAAAAACTAAAATTAGAAATACAGATATTAGAATGTGATAAAAATATTCAGAATTACAATTAATTAAGTAAGAAAATTGTATTTTAGTATTTAAGTGATAAGAGTGCATTAAAAAGTAAAATAATAGTCAAGTTCTAGTGAGTAAATAAGTTTGTTTGTTTTATTAAAGGAAAATAAAAATGATATTGTAGTAAGAAAAAGAAAGACTGATTTTAATGTCAATTAAATTTTAGTATGCAATAAAATTAAACACCTCATATGCAATAAGATTTTAATAAAAACTTTTAAAATTATGCAATTTTACTATCCCATGTTATATTACATAATTTTATTTATACTTATACAAACTTCACTATTAAGAAAGAAATGATTTGTATTTATAACACTAATTTATTTTATATACTTAAACCAAACTTAATATTAAATTAATATTATTGTAAGTAATAAAATCAGCTACTCTGTATTTTGCTTATCGTATCGTAAATATATTCAATGTACAGACACTAAAATTTTACTGTTTTATTATATGTACTATATATAAATATTACTACCTATGTAGGAATATGTACATAAAAATAAATTACTGTGTAAATTAAAATGAGTACAATATTAACAAACAATAATTATATGTACTATA
>LUGF01030051.1:25848-37830 GCA_001625245.1 Calycopis cecrops
GATCTTGTCTGTACTCCAATATAGGGCTATTTTAGGCAGCCTCACGAGGCCCATGTAAAGGACTAATCCAAACAATTTCTTGACCTCGTCACATGTAGTTGGTTTCCAGTCGTTTGTACGAGATTGAGGCTTTCGAGGCCTTGGAAGTCCTTGAAGTGCAAGTGCGTCACATTGTTATGCAAACAAATTGGTTTGATCAGCTATTAAATTAAATACTTCATCTTGGACCATCAATTTAAAATAATCTCCTGGTGGCGCATTTTGCAGTTTTTTGGCATACGGTTGCTTTAAACCTGAAAAGTAAAATCACTGTATGATTGTCATCTACAGGCTAAATCTTATGTGGTTTAGAGTAAATAAAGTGGGATAAAATGAATTAAATCAAAATGTACACGTTTTTATTGTACCGCAGGCGTTCGCTAGTCTATACACCATAAAATTCTCTTCTTAAATTAAGGCTATAAATTAAACGGGTACGCGAAGTAGTTCCCTCAGGGCGCGGGTGAATCCACGGGAAACAGCTAGTGAAAAATATTACTTACCAGTTGTTTCTGTGAAAGCTACCACTGAGGGCTGATGCCCTCGTGGCCTAGACCATTTTTGTGACGTGCTTGTTGAAGTTATGTTGGCTAAAGCATTGGCAACTGCTTCATCGACTGAGTTCGTTTCGCTCTCAGAGTCGCTTGCTATAACATGAAGTCGCCTACGTCTGCGCTTGAGCGGTGGCCTGATAACCTCATCTAAACTATTTTCTGTGTTGTCTTTTTCATGTAAGTCATTCAACGAATTTGTCATCGAAGATAAATTAATGGTCTCTCCAAAGATACATGCTTCCAATAAATCGATATCCCGTAAATCTTCTTGCGAAATATTTACGTCATCGAAGTCAACACTAAAGTTCGATATAGCCATAATTGATTATTTTCACTGTCCAAATACAATAAACTGACGAAACGCACGAAAAATTACTCCGGCACGAAAAAAAAGTAACGCGTCCTACCCAACCAAGCGTTGGTCACCGACTGAGGGGAGCGGGTGACCGGAGGTGTGACCGCGCCGGCGCCTCGGTAACGGTTTTTAATTTTTTGACATTACAGCGCCACGTAGGTCACCGGTGTCCTCAAATGGTTTTTATTTTTTTTCTACGGAACCCTTCTAATTACAGAACTCAAACTTATATATCTTTGCATGTCTAGCCAAGGCGCATCTTTGGGCACCAAGTTGAAAAAATGTAATTTTTCATTTTTCCCTTCTGGCAGCTAACGTGTTAAGTATTATTTAGAATTAATTTTTTATTAATTCTCTTTCTAATATTTCGATTTCCAATTTCATTTTTCTTTCTACTAAAACTCTTTCGTTTCTTTTCCATTCCTGCTCCTCTTCTTGCCACTTTCGTTCTCTTTCATATTTTTCAATCTTCTTTCATGTTCCTCCTGCATCAATTTTAATAATAATTCATTTCTCTCTCTGGCAAATGAATTTTCAACAATTGGTTTCTGGAAGGAACAAGAACCATCAGTATCTGGTGAAGGAAAATGTGCCCTACATAATAGATAAAGAAATAAGTTTTGAAGTAGGTATACCTTTTTCTTATCTAGCTTAACAATTTTGTAGTCTGTAGTTGCTTTTTTATTGTCTTTCAAATCTGTTACTTGTAACTCTTTACTTGGTCCCTCTTTAGTTTTAATATCGGAAGTGCTTGCTACAACTTTAATGGGCTAAAACCAAAAATCATTATTGGATAGATCGCTCGATAATAATGAAAGTTGAGAATACATACAATAAAACTATACCAGTAATTGTTGCACTTGCTCATCAATTACAATCATGGCATCACTATCAAATGGGTTGTTATCCACCTTAAATTCCAATGGAATTAAATTCAGCAACTGTATTTGTTCTGGCGTAGGTGTTGGAGGACTTGGTGGTGGGGAGCCACCTCCAGTGTTCAACATTGCACTCCGATATTTGGTCACACTCTTTTTAGTGCTCAATTTCATACAGCGCCATTGCTGTTTCAGCTCAGTTAGAGACCTAGCCCTACTGTTTAATTCAAGGTAACTAAGAATATACAAGTTATATTTTCAAAAAGTTCAATAATGAAATCTCAATCCCCCTTATTAATAAACATAGAATAACTTTATCCAAGTAATAATCTTGTAATAAACTGACATCTGTCAAATTCCATATTAAAAAACACCTAAAATTGTCAGTTTATTACTAGGTTATTACTTGAATAAAGTTATTCTATGTTTATTAATAAGGGGGAATGAGTATAATCTACAAAAGATTATGATTTTACCTCTTATGTATTGAGTACGAGCGAAGTGTATGGAAGGGATATGGTAAACGATGGCAGCGCTCGGTGTGGCAGAATTGTGTAACAAAAGGGGTTAGCGAAACTACAGTCATATTTTGTCAAACGTTCTTTTGTTTTGAAAATGGGTCATTATTCTTGTTGTGTTATAAACTGCAAAAATACCAGTGGGAATAGTCAGTGTAAATTCTATATTTTTCCAAAAGCAGCCTGGAAAAAAGATCAAAGAATTGTTGAATTGAAAAAATGGATAGCTGCAGTTAAAAGGAAAAAGTAAGTGATGTTGGACATAACCATAAATACAATTGCCTACAATATTAATTTAAATAATATTGTAGGATGTTTACCAATTTTGATATTATTGTTTGTTGTATAGTGATGATGGATCGCCATGTCATCCAAAACCCGACGACAAAATATGCAGCGAACATTTCATAGGAGGCAAAAAATCAGACGCGCAAGCATGTCCAAGTTATGTGCCCATAATACTACCTAAAGTATATCGAAAGAGTAAGGTTAACGAGTCACATGTACAAGCTAGATATACACGCCTAATTAAACGAAGAACCACAAAAGCTATAATAGCCTTGCCTTGCTTTGCGTTGATGTCAAGTAGTCTAGCCCAGCAGTCTAGCAGTTTTTATAATCACATCCATGTTCCCCTTTATTGCTTTTAAGAACTTTCTATAAGAACACTATTTATTGTCTTTCTAAATATTTACTTTATTTATTTTATAGCAAAAAACATTACGCACTTGTCATTCACTTTTTGACATACTCCCCTTTTATTGCGTTTACATGGTGGCGCTGCACAGTGTCTAAAATGACCTCAATTTCGGACATGTTGCTTTTATATCGGAAAATGATGCCTTATATCATGATAAAGGCCCCCAAAAAACACTCATATAAAATTTCACTTTAATTTGTCAGATAAAAAATTATTTCTGTAAAGTCATTGAACTCTATGAAAACTGTTTTTGTCAATATCTCTAAAACAAAAAGGAATTAACGCTTAGAGTGAAGTACAAGTTAACTGACACATTTTTGTCATTTAAGTTACATAATTACTATTTATCTATCTTCGTTCAAATTTGAGAAAAAAAATAATTAGTAAAATTTGGAAAAAAAAAGAAAAAAAATAACCGTCCAGTGGCTGCATTTGGATTTGTTATGAAAATTTGCTAATTTATGTTATCTTTTGACTGTATAAATTTTATATCGTTATCCTATAGGAGTTCTTAGATTTCTATGAAAATAGGGTTGGCAATAAACGAAAATTAAATATTTATTTATTTCGATCTATGGTGGTACGTTAATGTATCCGATAATAAAAATGATAATTCATAAAGTACATACCTCATGCATTATCATCTTCATTATCGGATTGTATAATTATTTCATCGGTTACTATCGCGACATCATCATAATCTGTGCAAGGGTTAAAATTAATATTGTCTGTAGACTTATGACTTGTATGGGAATAGGAACAGATTTTTTATGATTGCGAGCCTTAAGTGACAGTGAGGTTAAATAAGGATCGGATGACTCAAGCGCTCTGTGAAATAAATCTGTGATGGTAGTTTTACGGTCCAGTTTTCGGGTGGATGCTCTCTATCGTAGCGCCAGAACTTATTTCTTGACTCTCCCGCTTGCTCTGACAACATACCTATAGGTAACATGCTGGAGTCTATTATTTGTCTACCGTGAATCAAAATTTTGTGTAAGGTGACCGACATATAGAACCAATTATATTTTTTTAAGTATTTGACAGCAAGACCTTTTTCTCTAAAACGCGTGAAGGGATTAAGCTGAAATTTTTGTCGAATACGGAGGTCAGTTACGTCTTGATGCCTTAAATCACACTTCTAAGTTAACGCAATAAAATGTTATAGCCAATTATGCACAAATTTTGTGTGAAAACGTACTTTGTCGAAAACCAAAAAATTATCGGGTACTTCCCGTTGACCTGGAATTGTGAAATTTGGCAACTTATAGCACATATATAAGAACAAATCTGAAAACTAGTAAAATATATTTAGATCATTGGAAAAATCATTATCAACTTATACCTGTAATTCGTTACCTACTAAATGTGTGTGAGCAACCGCTTAAATACGTTTGTCAACTAAAACGGCAGGCGTAAAGTTACAATAATTGAAAACCATGCATTACGTTTGGATTACGGAACCCTCGGTGTGCGAGTCGGACTCGCACTTGGCCGGTTATTTTATATAGTAGTAGTTTATAATATAATTTATCTATAAACGTAAAAAAACTGCGACTGTCTAGAGATTTATCAGAAAAAAAAATGTACATGGATAATTTTGAAAATTAAAATTTGACACATAGCAGGCCGTAGTTTTAAATATCTCCAAAACTATTAAAGATATAATCCAAGTCCAAGTTTCAGATGTGATGTTCTCTATCGTAGCTCCCGAACTTATTTCTTGATTTACCCCCTTCCATTTACCATCTGAATGACATTACATTGATTACATATTTGACTTTAAAATAAAAGTTAAGAAACACATTTACATTTTTAATTAGTAAATTTCTTGTCCTTAGTATATATTTGCATGTAGTTAGCATGTAAGTTTGAAATAAAAACTGACAATTTCAGATAGACTAAAAGCCATGTATTATTCTTTTTCTATTTCTGTTTTACAATATATTTACAAAACTATTTATAAAGTATTATATTTATTTTATAATTATATATATTTATTTTATATTATAATTATAAACTATTATAATAAAACAGTAAAATTTTAGTGTCTGTACATTGAATATATTTACGAAAAACTAAGTAATTGGGGGCGATTTTAAAATAATAACAGAACACTTTTCTATGATTTTTAATTTTTTTGTTTGTCTGTCTGTCCGTTTTTTCGGGCTAATCTCCGAAACTACTGGACGGATTCGAATGAAACTTTACAGTAATATAGCTTTCATATCTGAACAACATAATAAGTTAAAAAATATAGGGATTTTTGAAATCCGAAATTCACGACGGCGAAGCCGCGAGCGGAAGCTAGTTTACTATATTTGTGTAAATAGAACGTAATTATTTGTCCACATTCATTGTAGCTTTTTAATTATAGTAGTTCTTTTTGTTACAAATATTTTATCCAATTTAAATAATATAATAACATATTTTATTTCAAAGTGACGGCCCTAACCAAAAACTTTAAAATTCAATATCTCAAAGTTTCCAGGTTTGTCGCAGATGATTTTTTTTTGGTAGTAGTTATTAATATAATTTATGTATAAACGTTAAAAAGAAGTGCAGCCGTCAAGAGATTTGCGAGAAAAAATAATATTGATAATTTGAAAAATTTAAATTTGACACATTATAGGCGCATTAATGCATTATGGATTAATGGGCACATATAGTACCCTTCTATCCTATAACACTGCAAGAAATGATGATTTAAGGATATAACACTACAAGAAATGAGTAGAAACCGTTTTTATGGTTTCTATGACGTTTTCTCGATTTTTCCAATATCTCCAAAACTATTATAGATAAAACGATGGGAGTTTTAGTCGAAATTTTGTAGACCTTTTATCATTCCAAAAAAAAATAAAAGCATGATGTCCAAAATTGAGGTCATTTTAGACACTGTGCGCTGATGTCGTGCACATAGCGAATAACTTCCCATGCCTTTCTTTTGGCTACGTTATTATTTGTGTCAGTGTTTTTATTTTATAAAATTTTAATTTTTGGTATTCCTAAGTTTTCCCTTGACAGAAATTTATTTTTTCGTAAAGTAATATAGCTTCTTTTTCATTACGTAAGCCATACCGGGTTGCAGTAATCTAACTGATTAAATTGGCTCGCTGTCGTTCTATGACCACATATATCTAACTGGCGACTTTAATATTAATTTTTTAAATTCAAATAATTCCGATGTTAAGCGCTTACACGAATTTCTCTCTGTACACAATCTCCAGCAGTACACAAATACGCCCACTCATTACAAAGCCGACTCTGAAACTCTTCTGGATCTCGTTTGTAGCAATGTAAAGCTGGATCGAGTATGGGTAGATTTTATACCGGATCTCAGCAGCCATGCATTGATATCGTTCGAAGTCAATATCCGAAGGGAAAAAATTAAAAATCGTATAACACAATACAGATCTATTAAAGATATAAAATTAAATGACCTCCAAAACACGCTAAATATTATTGACTGGAAAGGAATTGTACACGACCGCGATATCAATGACATGGTGCGAGACTTCAGCGCGTGTGTGCTGTGGACGTTCGATGAACTGGCGCCTTTAAAAACACGACGTATCAACGAGTGGCAACACCCATGGATCACTCACAACATTCGGATGATGATGAGACGGAGGGACGCCCATAGACGCGCGCGTAAATCAAGTAATGCGGTCCATGTGAGATTTTATAAAGATCTCAAACATGAAGTTGTGAGCGCGATCAACAGAGAGAAAAAAGCATATTTTGATACATACCTACGTTAATGCTAACATTAGGAATCCACGAATATTATGGAAACACTTAAAAGTAAATTTAAACGTCAACCAAAGAAAGAGTGTAGTTCTGCCACAAAACCTGCATAACGCCGATATTTTGAATTTACACTTTTTGAATGCGCCAGGTAGAAACTTTGTCTCATACGAAACAATTAATTATTATAACACCCATTGCTTTGGTCCTCACTCTTTCTCCTTAAAAACTATAGCCGACACAGACGTGCTAAAAACCCTCTCATCAATAAAGTCAAACGCTGAGGGCTCTGATGATATAAATCTGGACATGCTGATCTCAATTGCCCAGTTTCCTGCATGCCTAAGTGCCATTACCCAGATCATTAATAAATCTTTAATGAGTGGCACATTTCCCGAGCATTGGCGCACGGCAATAGTTAAACCTCTGCCTAAAAAAGAGAATGTGATGGAAATAGGGGACCTCCGGCCTGTGCATCCTACCTTGTCTATCAAAGATATTAGAGAAGGTGGTTTGCGAGCAACTAACTTCATACATAGAGAAATTCAATATATTATTACCGGTCATGCAGTCAGGCTTCCGCAAGCGTCATAGCACGACAACAGCTTTAATTGATGTGGTGGACAACATTCTATCTGCTCAGGATAGGGGCGAAGTTACAGTACTGGTCCTTCTTGACTACTCGCGCGCTTTCGACACCTTAAATATATCACTGTTACTATCTAAAATGAGGTATTATGGGTTTGATGATAATTCGGTATCTTGGTTTGCCAGCTACTTAACGAATCGCTGGCAAATTGTTGAGTTGGTAGATTGCCATGGTATCGTGATTCGCTCGAATGCCCGTCCCGTGACGAGAGGTTGTCCACAGGGCTCAGTTTTAGGGCCTATAATATTCTCCTTGTACACGGCTGACGTCATCCAAAAAATTAATCGTTGTCAGTATCACATGTACGCTGACGACATGCAGCTGTACATCTCTTTTTCACCAAATGACGCGCCTCGTGCTATTGATGAACTTAATGAGGATCTAGCACGTATATACGATTGGTCAGAGGCAGGTTCCTTAGTGTTAAATCCCGCGAAAAAAAAGTATATGATAATGGGCACGAAAAAGCAAATTAATAGAACTTTACGAAATATGCCCACAATACACATCAAGGGTGTCAGTATAGAAAGAGTAACGGAATCGAGGAATTTGGGACTGATGTTGGACGAGGGCTTGCGGTTTGATAATCACGTAATTAAAACAGCAAGGAACTGTTTTTATCGTATAAAAATATTGTACAAAATAAGAAACTTTATAAGCACAGAGCTGCGGGTTAAGATATGTGAATCGCTAGTTCTGTCAAAACTAAATTACGCAGATGTGGTGATGGGGCCTTGTTTATTAACACGTTCAAAGAATTTAATACAGCGAGTGCAAAATGCATGCGCCCGCTATTGTTTTGACATCCCTCCTCGCACACATGTCACTCCTCATCTTAACAACGCAGGGATGCTCAAAATGGAAAGTCGAAGGCAACTCCACCTCGCCACCCTGTTGTTTAGTATAGTTAAGTATGAGTATCCGTCATACCTCTTCACAAAACTGCAATGGGCTAGAGATAAACCACTGAGTATATCCACTAGGGGAGCCTCCTATTTATTGTTCACGCAACTGCACCATACCGCAGCATTTAGAGGTAGCTTCAAGCATGCCGCTACCAAATGCTGGAATGACCTCCCACCGCCTATACGCTCTCTGAAATCAATTAACAGTTTTAAAATAAAATATAAAAAATATTTGATTGAACAGCAACTACATACATAGTTCTGTAACAAGTTACATAAAATTATATACTTAATACTTAATTTATTTGTATAAATTTAAAATATCAAACTTAGTAAATAAATCTTAAAATTTTAATTGAAATTACAATAAATACCAAATATAATATACAATATATAATAATAAATGACACTCACCAGATCGGCTTCTAAGTGGTATAATGGCGGATTTGGTCTTCCGGTTCAGAGCTGGGCACTTGATGCTATCCTCATGATTGAGTACTCAAGGGTTGTGAACAACATGGTACCTACTGACACACACGGTTCATTATGGTTTGATCTGAAAAGCAATTACAGGTAGAATTTAATCTATTAGCACAGAAGTAGCACGGACTCACGTATTGGTAGGTTATAATTACTATTAATTGTCTATCGCTCTCTCTTACATTGCTTAAGACAATACAATATTTTATCAAAATAAAAACTAATTAATACAAACCCCGTTTTGATTTTTGTCTTCACTTGTATTTCTACAAATACTGCGCATAGGTATAAAGGTTTGTTTCACACAAATTCACATTGATGTGATTGTAAAACATAAACATCACCGATAGAATTACGTTCACGCGTTCTGAATTCAAATTCGGTCTGAAGTCTAAACTCTGAACCATTATACTCTGAAGCGAGACACAGGACGATAATATGTTGAATGTGCCAACGAGTTTTCTATTTCGATGATGCCAACCTTATAGGGCCTCTTAATGTTATTTGTATTTTACTTCGCGCCAATTTTAAAATTTAAAGTACAATGCAGTCCTAATGCGTAATTTATTATTTCAATTTTATTGTCGGTTAAATGCGTGTAGGTATATGTCCGTCCGTTTCGGCACTCAAACACGGGACCACGTAAGACCAGGGTTATGGTATCCAAACACCCTTTTGGTACCTGGTTACGGGTACACTGTTGTGCATTTTCCTGTATAGTAAGTTTAATTATTAAGTTTTTATTTGTTTAGTTTAGTCTTATATATAAAATGTAATTTTATATAAAAAAAAAGTAAAAGTAAATGTGTAATAGTGTACCTACATAATTAGACCAAATAAATTTTTATTCTATTCTATTCTATTCTATTTGTGTATATAATCTGTTAATGTAGTTGTGTGTCTTATTACATATTATAATTCTAAAACAATTTTTTGCGATTATTTTAACAGAGATAACCAAATTGTTTTCCCTAGGTATTTGTTTAATTATATAATGTAGTTTAAGTAATACAATTGTAAATGTGATATTACAACATAGAAGCTTAATAAAAAATAAATCTAATAATACGGAAACAATATATAATTCATTAAGATCAGAATATGTGCATCTTAAACTTTTTGTTTTGTTATTAATTACCTTGACCTTAGTAATTTGCCTTAAACATTTGGTAAATATGTTATAATATAAAATTATCTTATTTACTTTATAGATTAAACTGTTAGCAAATGAGAGCACAGTTACAGTAAAGCATTTTGTTATGGTAATACATTTAAATATTAATAATGGTAATAAATTTAAATTACCACATAGAAGTTTTACAAAAAATAATCCTAATAATACGGAATCAATATTTGATTCATTAAGCGGCCCTTTTTTCAATATTATGATTATCCTAGATTGACAGTCAATCATTTTTATTACAACTATGGCCGAACAGGGTTGCTGCCAAAAAACCTTGAGATATCCGGCTCGCTTCGTATTCTGTTTACTTGAGTACCTGCTTCCCTCCTAGCGAAGATGCAGCCTGACCGCGTCCACACATACCGCCAGCCCAGTCGGCGGCTCTCCTCGCGGGCCCTGTAAAACAGCGCACGGTTTGACCGCGTTAGGTGTTCATTTATGTAAAAACGGGAAGGTGTACCGGGTAGGATACCGGTGGTGTCTGTACCTCTTCTCACTCTAACTGCTTGCAGTATAGCATCCCGTACTGACCGGCGCGTCAAACGCACGATAATGGAACGCGGTCGTTTGGTACCTTCGGCGCCAGTTGGGGCTTTCTTCACGCCCCTCCGCTCTGCACTGACAATGTCGCGCGAGTCGACATCGACACCAATCTTTTTTGTGATGAGGTCTACTAGCTGGAATACATTCTCACCATTTGTTTCAGGTATGCCCGTGATGTCTATGTCGTTCAGCAGGTTTTCCTGGTCACGATCGTTTAGTTCTTGCTTCATTTTGGCTATTACACTGCTCTCGGCCGGATCCGCTTCGCTGGATTTTATCTGCTCCCCGAGACGCTCCTCCACCGCTGCCACACGCTGTTCAAAAATGTCTATGCGTTTGTTTATTTCACACATACTAGTGTTGAGTTGAGCAAGCTCCAGTCTGAAATCCTGTATTTCTATGCGCACGGAGCTCAGTACCTCTCTTAAGAGCTTTATCTCCTGGCTCAAGGACAGAGGGGAGTCTGACACCAAACTTGCGTCGAGAAAGTCGTGTCCTGAGGCCACATCTATCGGTGTAGGAGATTCAATGGCTTTTCCTTTACACTGGCACTTTGTGCATTTGGCATTTCCAGTTGTGCTGGTAAATTTGCCACATTGCATGCATTTATTTGCCATATTGGGTACCGTATCACTCACTGTAGAGTTATAATATACAAGGTTACAGGAAAAGTCGATGTAGATCCGTTAAGGGCGTGTAGTTAGCATCGTTTCTAACTGATTTGGCTATGAAACACCCTATCCTAAACCTAACCGTTTTCGAGATATTCGACTTTTATTTTTTTTTTCATAAATTTGCCGAATTTTTAGATATTTAATTGTATAATATAAAATTTAGTCAAAATCGCATTTTTTTTGCTTGTTACAACCAGGACAAGATGCCTTATGACTTCAATAACCAAAATTGTAAGTAAATTAACTTAACAAGTCGTACTAAGACATTGAAATTTAAAAAAAGTAATATTTATTTATGAAGTTTATTTTTCTTTAAAGGATATCCAAAAAAAATTGTATGGATGATGTTCTGCAGATCTACTTTAAAATATCTTCGTTTCATCAGCTATCGAACAAGGTATAACAATCAAAGATTTTATTGGAATTGGTGGAAAAAACTTAGCTTCAACGGCAACTAAGGAGGTAAAAATTTACATTAGTTGATTACGTTTAATTTAACCCTTGACCCCAGAAAACAAAATAAAACAATAATAAGTACACAATAACATTTATTACATAAGACATGTTTAAATTTCATGTTCAAAATGACCACCCCTGTTTTGCACACATTTTCGCAGTCTTTTTCTCAGTCCACTTTTCACTACGCCAGTTGTTAATTTTCCTCTTATTTCGTTCGCCGCGTTAATTATTTTAGTTCTCATTTCTTGTACAGATGATATCGGGTTGGGCTCACTGTAGACCAAACTCTTCATGTGCC
>LUGF01030051.1:47032-57682 GCA_001625245.1 Calycopis cecrops
GGCCACTAGTTAGGCGCCATTTGTAAGTAAATTTGTAAGATATCGTTTATTTTCAATTAAATTAAGCAAAAAAATGGGAGATGAAGTAGGTGAAACAGGACAAGTTCACTGCTATACTTTAAATAATACAAGCCTTTGCTCTCATCTTCTAGAATATACCGTTGATGACCACTCTCTCGTAATACTTTGTGTAAATATTAGAAGTATTAATAGAAATTTTGATTTATTTTTGGCTTTTGTTTATGCACTTAATGTTTTGGTGGACATTTTCTTTTTGACGGAGTGCTGGACTAATGAAAACAATCCTCCACCGAATTTACACGGATATAATATGTATTGGACGCTAAAGAATTTAAACCAAAATGACGGTGTAGTTGTGTTTGTTCAAAGTGAAATAGAGGCATAGGTTAGCGAGCCTGAATTTACAGAAGGAAACTGTCTTGTTGTCACTATTAAGCCCCAATATACGTTAATATGTACCTATCGACCTCCTTGTTTTCGTAATGTAAATCTATATTTGGAATCACTAGACAATGTGTTGAGTACAATCTCAACTAACAGTGTTATCCTTGCAGGTGATGTTAATATAAATATTATGCCTGATGATCTGACTACCTCAGCACATAATTATTTAGATCTAATGGCAACATACGGATTGAAACAAGGAATTAATAAACCAACGCGAATTGATACCTGTATTGATCAGTTCATGATTAAATCCTCTGCTAATTGCAAAACTGTAGTGTCTAGTAGCTCCGGCTGCTCGTTTGCCCTCCTATATCATAAAAAAAAAGTATAGCCTACAGGGCTTCGCCCGTATCTGGTACAAAATTTTCCCGTAGTAGGTACACCTAATTCACCGGCGCTAATTCACCTAGCTGTTTCATGTTTACTAAAAGTAAATTTTATTCACCATAACATCGATGAAATAAATTATTCATCGTTCACATTGACATTTTGTAAACTTTATTTACCCACTAAAGTAGGATCATATTACAATAATTTTAAATTATTTACAGCTGACTTTTAACCTCGTAGTACACCTAAATCACCTGAGCTAATTTGCTTTTAACAGTATCAGCTAAATCTCTTTTTGATACAGGTTTCTCAATAAAAATATTAATGTATGTACATGTACATGCCTCTCTTCTTTTAAAAAAATAATCGCTTATCGGAATAATCGGAGTGAAAACAAAAACAACAAAACCATTGCAACCAAAATATTTAACGGGTCGCCTCCAAAAAATGGCCCACTGATATTTGTCCATTAATAAGGCGTAACTGATCTTCACAAAGAATAGCGTCTGCTATAATTGAATCAGGTTTGCGTTGTCTTACCTTTACGCTTTGACATTGAATGTTTTTTGAATGCAACAATCACGTCTAATAGGTTGCGATTGTATTTTTCAATATATTTACTCAGTAACGTGTGCCACCCTTCTACATAATTATTTGTCCGATGACGTTCTCCTTAACAAGACCATTGATTTAAAATATATGGCTTCAACCAAGTACTTTTGAAATACTTAAAAAATGGCCTAAAATGTTGGTAATTAACGAAAAGTGCCTTGATGTATTTCCAGCCAGCTGTTATCTGATTTCTTGGTAATAGAGACAAACCCCGGCATAAAAAAACGCATCTTCGGTTATGTTTCGTTTTGAATATTTTTAAAGCTTTAGCATTTCTAATTATACTTTCTTGAAAATGATAGTAACAGCCCTTGACTGTTACAGCTGGGAAAACCGTGGTGATTGCTTTTATTGTACTTGTTTCAAAATCACATGTAAATTTCTCAGGTTTCCAATCTTTTATTTGCGATTATTTCAAAAAAAATTGGTATGGTAATTTCATAATTCTTATGAGACATTAAGGCATAAACAAGTGGCCTTATATTCGTCGTTTTTGAGCAACTGCCGTAATCGCCATGTATAGAATAGATTTGGCAAAAAGGAGATATGCTACACTTATATGTTCCGTCTTTTTGCGCCATAAGCTCGTCTTTTTTCTGCCACTCCTTTTTATTTTTCGCCGTCTCTTCCTGTAAAACATTTCAGCGTCTTCTTTTTGTCTTGGGTTCCCCATCATTAGATGGTCCAGGGGTAATTGGGGAAGGTCCTGCTTCTGTGGCCAGCGCTTTGGGTTGTACCCAGCTACTAGCTCCAAAAATTTCATTCATTCTCTGAAAATTTTAAGAATTGTCTTAAAAATACAGAACATTTTGATTGTCTATTTAGCATTACTGTATTGCTACTATATTTTGTTAGGGCTGAAAGAAGAATATGATGATGATGACACACATAAATGCCCTAAATATAAAACGGAACTTACTTCATAATTAGGCCACGTCATCCTGTCATTGCCAGAAACATGATTGTGGTCTAATATTTTTTTATACGTTTTTTTGAGACCATTTAATTTTGATAGGCACTGGTCCCAAGACACTTTATATCCATGTTGTTCCATCAACATGAATATTTGCTCCCATATTTTTTTTGCTGTTTATTGCCTGAATTAAACTCATTTTCGCATTCCTCATATAGGGAAAGGAATAGATGAATACATTGCGGTGTCCATATAAATACTGAAGTCTCCATTTCTGCAATCAAAATGTATACCCATTAGAAGTTGTCTGCCAAAAATTCTAAAGAACTATAAGCACTATGCTTATAAAAAGAAGTTTAAAATAATATGCAAAAATTTCACCAAGCAATAGGTACAATGCCTACTCACAACTGGCCATTGTTCCCCTTTGAGACCCAGTACTGTCTGATGCTGCTGGTGTATATTCTGTAGTTTCTTGCCCTTCAGACTCGTCAGTGTTGCATTGCTCACTGACGAGTCTTGCAAGATATTGACTATTTAGAAAATAAAAAATGAACCAATATAAGTACCTATGTAGTAACTATAAATTCTACAGATACTTACCTATATTATAGCAGCAAGTTATATTTTCTGTTTTACCCTTGTATGTATTAACACTTACCATTTCTAGCTCTTTCAACATTTTCTGGATGTACTTTTAGTATTCTATCATCCGATTCTAAAAGTACCGGCAGGTCTATATATTCAGCCATTATTACACAAACTATATAGGTAGGATCACAACTACAATCTCAATATTTACTTTTATGTTTGATATCGGCATGGGACTAAGCACAAAACGGTCCGGGCATTATCGCGCTAATGGCGCTGTTAGCGCGATTCGGAACGCGGCATATTTAATCATTTATTGTCATACTTGACAAAGTTATAATATATGTCGGAAACGCCGGTACCGTGGCGGTTTCGGAAAGCCAGTGCCATCTAGCGGCGCTCGATGGAGTTAGTGTTGGAATGCACCGGACCGATGTGACGTAACCGATAGGTGGGGCGCGCGAGCAGTGCGCGATCCTCACCTCACTTTACTATTGGCGGTCGGCTGGTGCGGACTATACCAAAACCATCACGCGTTCCTAGTGCTACGAGTACTTGCTTTCCTACGTTGGACATTAGTGTTGAAGATTACCGTTGAGGCCCACAAAGGATTGTGTGACAAGAAATAAAAAGTGCTTAGAGTGTATTCGTCGTTATTCTGCTCGATTACCCATACACGCCCACATGAGATAACTGATGATAGAAGGAAATTTTGCACCGACCGCGACTTATTGGCGGTCGGCCGGTGCGGACTACACCAAAACCATCACGCGTTCCTAGTGCTATGAGTACCTGCCTTCCTACGTTGGACATTAGTGTTGAAGATTACCGTTGTGGCCCACAAAGGATTGTGTGACAAGAAATAAAAAGTGCTTAAAGTGTATTCGTTGTTATTCTGCTCGATTACCCATACACGCCCACATGAGATGTCTGATGATAGAAGGAAATTATACACCCACCCCGATAACCCGCTTAAAGCATCAATTCGTGCGGACCTATCCTCAATACTCTTCAGTCAGCAAAGTTATCAAATCTAAGACAAGACGCTGTCCAGATACGTATTTATTCACGTAGGCACCGAGAGTCAATCGGTGCTAGTCAGAACCGGTGTCGATCTGGTATATCTAACAAAGTTAAGTATATTTGTTTACACAAATGATAATTGCTGAATATTATATTGTAATAGTACTTTGCAAGTATTTATATATAATTTGATAATGTTAATATCAATGGTAAAATGCTATGCTGTGCGGGTATAGCTATAATATTATATTGTGACATTCTATACTACGTTATATCAGAATAATGTTTAATTAGATTACCATGCTTAATAAAGAATGTACTTTGTACCATCACTACAAAGTACATTACAATAATTTATCTTTTTAATATTGTTATATTGCTTATGTTTGGATGTTAGATTGTTAATAATATCATAATTAAAGGATACTGATATCCTTTTACCTGTTGTAACTTTTGGTTACTTGAATTGTATATTGTGTATTAAGCACATTTACATGGTGGTGTGTGCCTAGCTACTGTATTGGTTGCCCAACAGTTTTGTTACCAATTCTTTCTGTCTGGGCTAGGGTTGGAACTGGTGGTAAAGATTAAGAAATATTGAAGTAAAGTACAGTTGCTTAATCAAGGCATTTTTATTAAAACCTTTTAGAACTACTGAATTGTATCTTTTATAAAACCCATAATATATACTTAAACCTGACAACATATATATATATATACCGGGTGTTCCAGACCACCCGTCCAGGCTGATTATTTCGAAAAGTTTAAAAAAAAATCAAAACAAAAAAATACGTGTCAAATATTTTTTGAAACTCTATCAAATCATACCAAAACACCCCTCACCCCCAACCCCCTGTTAGGGGTAGGGGGTGCAACTTTAAAAATTCAAATGGAAACCCGTATTTTTTTTTGCAGATTCGGATTCGTCATGAAAAAAGACAAACATTTTGTCTGGAACATTTTTTTTGATTCGCCATAGATGGCGCTGCAATCGACAAAAAACGATTTTCTTTGATTTTGACAAAAATCGAAAGTCAAAAACAAAAATAAAAACAATAACAAAACTAGAACCATGAATAAAAACAAAAACAAAACAGAATTAGTTCAAAAGCAAAACAAAAACAAAAATAATCTCCGATAAAAAAAAAATTTACTTTTCGAAATAATCAGCCTGGACGGGTGGTCTGGAACACCCGGTATATATATATATATATATATATATATACCGCTCACATATATAAGAATCCAACATAATATATACCTAGTTAGTAATGTAATATTATCAAATATTAGAATCAGTTTGCAATATGTAATTTATTAGTAATGAGAAGGTAGATGGACATCAAAATATCATTTTTATATTGCTTAATCTCTAGATTTGCTTACTATCTTTCACATCCAATTACTAATATTTTACTTAATATAACAACCACAATTTATAGTTCAAACCTATCGATTCATTTATTTCAACAATACAACGATTTTGCTGATAAATTACCACTTCTACACTACACTACTATAACGCTGCCTTCGTTCTCTTCTGGGCGTAGCTCTTCCTTGAGGCAGTGTCACTAGTAAATATTTGTAGAGACTCTCCTTGGTATCAGTTATTGATAGAAATACTCGGTTATATTCTTGATATGTTTATTGCCGCATTAATACATTTTGTTCTAATATAATATAGCCTAGCTAAATTGATATACTTTCATTCTATGTTCATTTCGTCTTCTTGTTAATCTCATTCTCGAATAAAATATTTTTCATTGTCAAAGAGGACAATTTTCAATTGTTCTTTTTCTTTTTAAATTCAAATTCATTTATTTCAACGAATAGAATGAAAAAATACAATATTAGTGAGAATATATAAAATCTACATTTTCTTAGCAATAAAATATACAGCCCCAGCAGCAGCACTACTAGCTAGTCCTATGCCAGCCTTTGTAATGGAAGACCCACACCTTGATTTTCTCGAGCTCCTTTCACTTGATTGTGATGAACTGTCCTCTTCCATTCTAACGTAGTATACACCACTGGATCCTATAGTTCAGAAACTTTAATCATCGGATGAAGCTCTATAAGCGAGGAACATGCCCCAATCAAACAAAGAAATTATCGAACAAATAAATGGAATTATCAGTGCCAATTCTAATGATATATAGTTCTCCTCTTTTATATACTTGAAGTAAACATAAGTGAAAGTTGAATACCCTGTAATCATTAATATTGATACTAATGAAATTAATTTATGAGGGTTGAAATAATGATTTTGGATTTCAGTTTTTATTTGATTGTGCCCTCTTCTCAAATTATGTCTCCTTATAAATGCAAATGAAATGCATTCATCACAATGAAATGTTATTGAGTTATTTGTATATTCTAGAGGATTCCTTGATAACTCATCAACAATGTCCTCACAAATGTCTTCGGAGTTAGACAAATCTACGTTTTCTATTTTAAACCCAGACATTGTGTTTAATGAACATTCAGGTATTTTCAATAAGCACTCACTTTCATTATTATTGTTGTTCCCTGATACTTCATTTTTGAATGGATTGATCAACACTAATAGTATTACTGAGAGTTTGTTCATTTTTTCCCAATACAATAAATTAACTTAATCTCGGAGGAAGCTCTTCCATATCACTCATAATGTACGCACTTTTGTGGGCCATCCGGGTAATGTTACACACTAGAGATGGGCAAAATGTATCACTGACAAGAAAAGAGTGATATATATCTT
The DNA here is from genome assembly GCA_001625245.1 of Calycopis cecrops. Taxonomy (NCBI): domain Eukaryota; kingdom Metazoa; phylum Arthropoda; class Insecta; order Lepidoptera; family Lycaenidae; genus Calycopis; species Calycopis cecrops. The sequence goes on from LUGF01030051.1 coordinate 53,710, forward strand.
TTCGCTCTTGGGATATATATCACTCTTTTATATTATGTAAGTAGTATTAAGAATAGGTATATTACATTTGTATTTATGTACTAATGATGGTATAGAAAAAATGAAAACCACTTTAAAATCAATTTAAATATTCTCTTATAATAAAAAAACATAAGAAATATAATATGTAAATAATATGTAATAAATTATATTTTCGGCGCCCGAGTTTCCCAAAAAAAACCAATTACTTATAATTTACTTTATTTAAAATTAAATCTTACAATATAATTATTTCTAATCTAAGCTAGTGAACTCGCTCGAAGTTAGAGGCAAATTAGTTGTAAAATTCTTCCATCGCGCCATCGCGAACCAGGTTACACGTGTGCGGAGTCAGCGTATAGTTTCCCTGAATCTGCCGTTCTATTTCATCAAAGATCATGTATGTGGCAGTGACGACAGTGAAATTCGTCAAAGATTATGTATCGATGTAGAGGTGATATGGACTTGTAGAATTATTCTTCATTGTAAGACTGTAGAGGTTTGTTATATATAACATCTCCCCCCATAGATCAATGACTATTTTTGAATAATGGGAAAAAATGTCATTGGCAGCTTCCCATGATCTTGACTTGGTCCAGGTTCAGCATAATTTGTTTCTTGACATGGCTGATTGTTTGGTTCTTTTCTTTCTTGATTCTTCTTTCTTGTGTTCAGGAAGAGTCTTCTGCCCAAAATTATTAGAGAGAGTGCAATAACACTGAATAATATAATATAGAAAGGAATGGTTGTGTTAACTGAATAGGTTCTTGATGATGAATTTTATCTTGAATTTCATGAAGCTTCTTCAGGCTAATTGAATTACTTTTAATAAGAGGGAATGATGAAGGCTCTTTTATATGAGCCGAATTTATCAAAACTTTTATGGGCTGTCCTTTGATGTGGTCATTGGTGTTGGCAATGGTGAAGTCTTCAGTGTGCAACTTGCAGGTATGTGGTATCGTTGCCAGGTAGCTTCCATTGAGACTAATGAGTTCCTCTCGTTCACAGGATAACCGGACTTGAGTTTGAGAAGGGAAGACGACGACGTAGTGGCGATCATCAAGTTTTTCCATTGCAGGTTTCATCAGATCCACGGTGGTCATCTTGCAGGATTTGTTTTCATTTAATTTTCCATCTATTATGTTGCTAATACAATCCGGATGGGGTTTCAGCAAGTGGTTGAGTTCATCTTCACATATGTACCTCATGCCTACCCTGGGGCATTCTGCCTCTATGTAAACGTGCATATTACCAGTGATTGCAAGAAATGGAGAAGGAGGAATGATAGCCTGCCTATTTTTATCAGGGACAATAGTTAATTTATAAAAATTATATTCAATAGGTAAAACTACAGGAAATTTAAAAGCAAAAACTAATTGATATCCGTTATAATAAGATGCTGGCTTAATAATATTATAGTAATCTGTAATTTCTAAATCTAATATTTCTTCTTTATTATAAAATGTCTTAAGCTTACTTAACATACTTTTCATAACTTCTACACCTATCATGGAGTGATGAGTTTGCGAAGCACTGCAGAATGCAAGCGCATTTTCTATTCTGCTTATTTCACTTAGGAAGCTATCTACGTTGTTACTGCTAATTGCTCATACTTGCGCGAACTTAGCAAGTTTAACTATATCCGGTGAAGAGAATGAGTCAGGATGTGTAAGGATAAATAATGTTTTGTTCATTTCATTTTGATTATTGACAATTTCGGAAATTATTTTAGTTTGTTCATCCATCCAATCTTTGCTAAGACTGATGTGATGATTTTGTGCAATCACTATTTTATCTTGATTTTCCTTAAGAACTGAAAGAGCGTTATCATATTTTACCGCGTCCGAATAGTCTAAATTTCCAGTAATGCTTTTAATCATCGACCCCAGACTATCTATTAAGCCTCTCCTGAACCTTAAGGGCTCTAGAGTTTTTAATTGTTGCAAAGCAAAATCAAGTTTGTCACTCAAATAATCTATTTGAGACTCATAGACAGCATAAGTAACGTTATCTAGCTTATTTCTAATTTCATTTAACTGAGACTGTACTAAAGTAATATTAGATTCTATTTCCCTTAATTCTATATACTGCAAGAATGTATGATAATGCATAGTTAGTCACATAGGACCTAATTTAAAAGGTAATATCCCTGGACCCTCTCCAAGTTCTTCAAGTTTTATCTCGAGAGCCAGTGTCGCTGTGAGAAGAATCATGATCAGCATCCTGCAACAATTTTGCAGTCTTAGGTATTCGTTTCAACCTATTCTTAGCTATAGGATTTTTCTTTCTAGAGGTATATATGTGAATAGGTAGATTTTTTAAAACCGTATCATGCGTATATCTAGGTGCGAGCTTAGATCTACTAGCTGAAGGATTAGTTACGAAAACCTGCTGGTTAGGTTCATAGTCTTCTTCAGGTTCTCTAGATTCATTACGCTTTTCAATGATAGCTTCTCTATTAGCATAAGATGTTTCATTTACAACGTCATAAACCTGTTTCATTTGTTCTCTATGAGACTGCATGTATTGTTGCAGTAAAAGGGCTGTTATGTCAACGTCTATTGGATCCCTTGGATCGGTATGTCCTAATATGAGATCATACGGTTTACATTTAGTGAAACTATGTATTGAGCTATTATATGCGATTAAAGCGTAAGGCATTAAATTTGATACAGGTTGATCATGTTGTTTTAATTTTAATATACGAAGATGTTCAAGCAAAGTCAAATGAAAACGTTCTATGTTACCATTTGCGTTAGGCGAATGAGCTAAAGTTTGATGATGAATAATTTTATGTATTTTACAAAATTCTGAAAACATTTGGTTATTAAATTCTGTGCCTTGGTCAGTGATTATGGTGAGTGGTAAGCCATGATGAGTGCTGAATGTTAGTAAAGCTTGTGTAACACTGAGCGCAGTACCATCCCTAAGTAAGTATGCCTGCCCATATTTCGAAAATACATCTACTAAGGTTACATATTTTTCATGTTGAGCTGTAAATGTATCCATGTGGACAATTTCAAAGGGTTTTGTAGCTGGAGGTACTAAATTTAACTTAGGTTTTATAGGATTTCTATCGTACTTAGCCTGGCCGCATATTGTACAATTATTAATATATTTTGTTACATGTTCCTTCATTTTAGGCCAGTAGTAACGTGCTGATAATGCGAGATATCATTCATTTATGCCGCGATGATTGGTTTTTCCATCGTGGTAATGACGAATAATTTCCTGTTGTCTAAGATATTCTTTGATGTTTTCTGATTCCGTTTTAGCTATAAAAAGTTTCATACAAGAGCTTTTGAATTTTTCCTGTAATATTGGGACAATTTTATACATAGCTAATGGAGGGTTAATAAGTATACCGGTCTTTATATTCGGATTAACATATTCTTTAATTGCGTTAATTAAATCTGTCTCTAAATTGGATTCTGATAGTTGAATAGATATCCTAGTACGAGTATCAAACGGTTTGGTGAGTATTGCGCATTTCTTTACGTCACTTACAATATTTAAAACTAACTGTCGATGAAATTTATTTAAAGGGTCGAAAGATATGGGAATTTCTAGTATTGGATTTTCATTCGAGGTGTGTGCGGTTATAGTACTTACAGAGTCATCTGCGACTACAGCTACGGATGCTTTAGACGTATTCCCTACCGTTGAACTGATCTCTTCGTTACAGATTTCTACACGAGAAAGAGCATCGGCATTTGTGTTCTTTTTGCCGGGCTTATATTGGGTAATAAAATCGAATTCACTCAACTTCAGTTTCCATCTAGTTATTCTTGAGTTAGGCTCTTTGAGACTCATAACCCACTGCAAAGGTTTATGATCTGTTAAAATTTTGAATTTACGGCCGAAAAGATAAGGGCGAAAGTATTTCGTTGCCCACACAATGGCTAATAATTCCTTTTCAATTGTGCTATAATTTATTTCACTATCGTTTAAAGTA
>LUGF01030051.1:59779-80685 GCA_001625245.1 Calycopis cecrops
TCTAGAAATTTCCAGTTCGGCTGAGAACGCCTATCTCGTCCAGAATATTCCCTAATCTATATCCAGACGGACCTGGAAATCCTACCGACTGCGCCAATTATATTTTCGGCGCCCGAGATTCCCAAAAAAAACCAATTACTTATAATTTACTTTATTTAAAATTAAATCTTACAATATAATTATTTCTAATCTAAGCTAGTGAACTCGCTCGAAGTTAGAGGCAAATTAGTTGTAAAATTCTTCCATCGCGCCATCGCGAACCAGGTTACACGTGTGCGGAGTCAGCGTATAGTTTCCCTGAATCTGCCGTTGCTATTTCATCAAAGATCATGTATGCATGATGCAGTGACGACAGTGAAATTCGTCAAAGATTATGTATCGATGTAGAGGTGATATGGACTTGTAGAATTATTCTTCATTGTAAGACTGTAGAGGTTTGTTATATATAACAAATATGTAAATATAAAAAAATAACATGAAATTAAATCGTCTTAAATAACTGGTTAACAATAAATAATAATACGAGTATCGCCACCGAATCTAAATTATAATTTAGTAAGAGGTAGTGCCGTGCTTGCAAGCAGCCGAATTGAGCCGGCACGACCGGGGAGATACCTCTCGCTTACACGAGACAGGTGTAAAGTGACAGCTGTGCTGTCGCGTTTCGTGCGGTGACGCCGAAATAAAGACGAAATAAAACGTGTGAAATTTAAATAATAAAATTATTAAGCCAATGATTTTCCTTCATACTTGACAGGCTTAGGACTGTCAACCTAAATAAATACATAAGTTTAAACTTACTTCTTTTAGGTTGGCGTATTTAAAAATCGTTGGCTATTTACAATGATTGAGATCTAACTATTTACATTCGCACATTTACATTTATTATGTACATTATGCTATTTTCTATTTATAATGTGCACTACTATTTACAAATTTGTGATATTTACAGGTAAGAATGTCCTCTTCACGACAAATGCACATTTGAACTTATGAAGAGCAATTGCTCTACTTTCTTAGCTGAAAGCCAAGATCAGTAAGCGTATATCCAGCTTTGGAAAATACGCGCTCACATGGCACGGACGTCGCTAATAAATTTAGCCTCTTGAGCATATAGCGGAACAGCAGTGGATACACACTTCGTCGCAGATGCCACCATACCAAGGGGTTCTCCTGCCGTGGTAACATTGGTTCTTGGATGTACCGGTCCAGCTCTATGATCCCTGCAGCAGTCCTATTTAAAGGATACATTGAGGCAACCTCCCGATCAAATTCATCCCAAATGCTGGAAGTGCCTTGTGCCGCTTCTTGCGTGACTGTCGCTTCGCGGGATGTTCCTGGCTGAACTGCAGCCTCGCAGGATATTCCTGGCTGAGAGCGTTGGCCTTGTTGGGGCAATATTCTGCCCACTTTTTGTTTTAATGCGCTCAGCGCCGTTACAAAATTTTCTTCATTTTTGAAACCGCGGCGCTTAAATCTTGGGTCCAGGATAGTGGCCTCCGCGTACATTTCGTGTGCTTCCAGGTGCAGGAATCGCCTATCAAGGTGCTGATCCAAGGTTTCGAGTAAACTTTGAATTTGTGGCAGGCGAGAAGACTCTGGATGTGCGCGCAAGACGCCTCTTACAAAATTAGACATTATTTTGTACATTGGCGTTACTTTTGCCAATGTGACATTTTTTTCCGCGCTTATTTCCATTGTCACGTCATAAAAAATTTTTAAAATGGGAATGGCTTCTTCTATTATTTTCCAATCTTCTGACGTAAGCGCCAAATCGCTTCTAATAAGCGCTAAGGTGGTTACGACAGCGTCTTTTATGTCTGCGACTCTTTTCAGCATGTCGTATGTAGAGTTCCAGCGCGTCTGGACTTCTTGTTTTAATTTCAGGTCAGGTACATTTAATTGTTTTATTATTTCTTTAAGCTTGGTCTGGGCCTGTGAACTGCGCTTGAAAAATTCTACTATTTGTTTAACTTTGACCACAGTCGCATTGATATGGACGAGCGCGGCCACTACAGCCCTGTTAATGCTGTGTGCGAAGCAGGCTATGTGGCGCCAGTTTCCGGCCCGAACTGCGGCAACAATGTTGTGTGCGTTGTCACTGGCAATGGCTGTAACTTTATGGGTCAGTTTCCACTCATCAATCATTGCTCGTAAAAAATCACGTAAATTTTCTGTGGTATGCCTCTTACTATACTCAATGCAGCCAAGTAATACTGTTTCCAAATGTATACTGCTGTCATTGTGCGACACATAATGGGCAGTAACTGCAATGAAACTTTCATTATTTATTGACGTCCAACCATCAGTAGACAAACAGACAGCTAAAGCTTTATCAATCTTGCTCTTTACTACTTCACGCAGTGTTTGATATTCCTTCGGCAGTAGACTTGCTGATAATGTTTTTCTACTGGGCAATGAGTAGCCGGGATTTAAGAGTCTCACAAACTTTCTAAATTCTTCTTCCTCTACCAATCGTAGAGGATGGTATTCTTTGGCTATCATTATAACCAACTGGCTGTCAATTTGATCAGAAAGCCGGGGTGCCAGAGGTTTAATAGTGAAATCACTCATTAAGGGCTGCAGATTTCGTCGTGCGTATGGTCCTTGTGCCGGTGGTAATAGGTGCAGTGGAGATGGTGCAGAGCCTTCAGCGGTCTCTAGGTCTGGATCCACATTTTGAAGAGCTATTGGAGCTGCTTCTTGTCTCTCCGGGACAATCGGCACAGTGGGATGTTTGGTTTTCATGTGCCTACTTAAATTTCCAATGCTTCCACTTGGCATCGATAAAATATGAGAGCAATAAGAGCATTTTGCCCGTTTGCCGCCTTGGTCTTGGAAATGGTTCCATATATTGCTCCTTTTTCTTCCAGATATATTTAATAATATCTAACTTACCTAACTAAAACGTAACTAACCTAACTTATAAAAATAAAAATTGTCTAAAAATTGTCTATTTAACAAAACTATGTTTTTCACTATTTAGTATTTACACTTTATTAACACATATTTACATTATTTACACTAGTATTTGAAGTTGAAAAGCACATAATATATAATTAAAAAGGTTTTTAAAAGGTATACGTACGTCACGCAATTGTAACAAAAACAACGAAAGTAAAGAAACAATGACACAAAAAATTGAATGTAATAAACAAAACATCGCAAAATAGTGAGCTTTTTCGGTTGCATTTGCTTCTTCTATTATGCATTTTATCTAATTGTCATAAAGCACAAAATAGCTAAACGCCCGCGCATGTGAAGTCGTTCCGTAAATCCACTTAATACAAAAATGCAATAGCTATCCGTCGCTCTCTTTTACATGTAAATTGCTATATAAACCCATCTCTTTCTCTCTAGCTCTGAACGAGACGAACTCGTCAAGACAAATTGACTCTTAAAGATAAGGAAATAGGGATGTGATTGAGACACGCGAGTTACTGAGCTAGTGAGCTAGAGATATGGTTGAGACACATGCGAGCTAGAGAGTGATTATATCTTTCTTGTCTTTAGCTCGCGAGCTACACATCTCTATTACACACAAAATGTCCAATCGAAAGCAGGCAGGTACTCGTGGCACTGGAACGCGAGATGGTTTTAGAGTAGTCCGCACCGGCCACAGAACACATATACTCAAGAGGCACCGGCCGACCGCCAAAAGAAAAGTGAATCGAGGATCGCGCTTCTCGCGCTCCCCACCTCTCGGTTATGTCACATCGGTCCGCTGCATTCCAACACTAACTCCATCGAGCGCCGCTAGATGGCCAATTTTTCCGCAACTAAAACATTTTACTGGTGTAATTTTTACGCGTTTGTTTTTATAATAATGTGATGACTCACCGGTAGCACATGTTTTGCGTTTTAAGTGAGAGAACGCGTTCAATTCTTGTTGTAACCTTTCTCTTGAGACAATGTTTGTCGTAAACGCCATATGTTGAATTCGCGAGTCAAACTGTGATATGTGAGCAAGCACAGTAGCGACCGCGATTTCTTCTTTGTTCATATGTTTCCAACAATTTGTCAGGGAAGCTATCAAACGGCTTCATAAGCGGGTAACGTTTCTTTGTCACTCGGTTTTTCGTTACTAATTTTAATGAGGGTACCCGCCAAAGTTTCAGGTGAAATAAATCGTGACGTAAAAAGAATCTTAAATTCACACCATGTCATATTTTCATATGCTATCTGAGACAGCCACGTGCATGCTTCACCTTTTAGGGCCTTACTTAGAGCCAGCACGAGTTGTCCGCCGCTTGGAGGGTTTTTTTTTTTTTTTTTTTTTATGGTATAGGGGGGCAAACGAGCAGTCAGAGACATTTTCATGACTACCGACGCACATAGACATCCGCATAGAAACTATACAGATGCGCTGCCCTCCTTTCTCCTTCCACCCCCATGGGCAACCGGCTACTTACACACCGCACGAAACGCGACAGCACAGCTGTCACTTTACGCCGGTCTTGTGTAAGCGAGAGGTACCTCCCCGGTCGTGCCGGCCCAATTCGGCTGCATGCAAGCATGCAGTGTGGCACTACCTCTTACAAAATGATCGTCATTTCCCAAAAAAAAGAAACTTTAACTAAGACACATTCATTTTTGAACTACTTCAGACATGCCTAATAATTAAAAAAAATTATAATGTTTATTTGTACTTAGAGCTTTCGTGAATATATCCGCTGGCATTTCCAAAGTAGATACATAATTAATTTGAACTTTCCTTTCAGATACACATTCCCTAATAAAATGATGTCTGATGTCAATGTGTTTACTACGCTTGTTGTGAAAGAATGGATTATATCAAATGAAAGTGTGCCAACACTTTCATTTGATATAATCAATTCATCCATTAAATTCTTTAAATATATAGCTTCTTTACATGATGCGGATAAGGCCATATATTCTGCTTCAGTACTATATAGCGCAACTGTCTTTTGCTTTTTAGACTCATATGAAATTATAGAACCTGACATTATAAAGCAATATCCAGTATATGACCTCCTATCCAAAGTACAAGATGCCCAATCCGCATCAACAGAACCACATAGATTACTATCTGCCTTTCTATATACTAAAGCATAATTCTTAGTTTTATTCAAGTATTTTAATAGGCGCTTTAAATGCTTCCAATGAGTTTCATTATAAGAATTATTATATTGGCTTAAAAAGCTAACTCTAAAAGGAATGTCTGGTTTGGTAAGTACAGACAAGTACAATAGACTACCAATCAAGTGTTGATAAGGAAATTTTTATCATGTTTATCCTTATTCAACTTTAAATTTACTTCCATCGTTGTATCAGAATATGAACAGTTGGTCATATTAATTTCATTAAAATAGATTCTATAAATTTCTTTTGATCAAGTGTAATACAACAATCTTTACTGTAGTTTATGTTCATTCCCAGACATTGTTTTATCTGACCTAAGTCTTTTATATTAAATTTTTAACTAACTCACTACTCAATATTTTATAGGTATTTTCACAATTGTAGAAAACAAAAAAATCATCCACGAAAAGAGCTACATAATTTTTTACATTTTTATTAATTTTTATAAAAACACATGGCTCATAATTGAACTTTTTATATCCTAACTGTAATAAACATTCTTCTACTCTAATGTACCAGTCTCTAGCTGATTGCTTTAAGCCATACACAGCTCTCTTTAATTTTAAAACTTTATTTTTGCAATTTTCAATACCTGAGAATGCTGGTATTTCCATATACACTGTTTCGTTTAGAAAACCATTGAGAAATGCAGTAGGTACATCAAGATGATTACATTTTAGTCCAAATTCTACACTTAATGCTAACTTAGATATAAATAGTCTTAAAGTAGAATATTTTAAAACTGGTGAGTAAGTCTCATTATAGTCAATACGCCTTTTTTGAGTAAAGCCTTTTGCAACAAGCCTAGCTCTAAATTTCACTTCACCGTCACTAAATAACTTCTTTTTAAACATCCACTTATTTTTCACAACTGTACTGTCAATTGGCCTGTCCACTAGTTCCTAAGTGTTATTGTCTTGAAAGGATTTTAATTCCTCTTACATTGCATTCTGCCACTCTTCTTTATTAGGCTCACTTAATCCTTCGCTAAAAGAACTTTCATCATATGACATCTCAAAACTCATATTTGCTCAAGCTGAGTCCAATTCGGCTTCCTGCCTGTCCAGATCTCATAGGGAGTAGTGTTCGAGTTTATGCCTGCCGCTGGTGATCGGTTTTTAATATATACAGCTGTATTGACAGCTTCTGTCCACAGATGTTTATCAAAATGACCATCATAAAGAAGACGACGAACGGGCTTTTTCCACTAAGAGCCTGTCCAGATGAGGCGTTTTACGCGCGAGTGCACACGCGCGTTTCAATTTTTGTAGCATCCAGATAACGCGTTTTACGCGCGTGTCTCTGCTGGGAGGGATTCAGCCAGTTACAAACATGGACTCGGAGACAGCAGTTGTGTTGTGGCTTGCATACCGTCGATGGAAACATCGTAAACGAAGAGAACGTCGACGATTTAACGTGCATCCAATTTTACGGGACAGAATGACGCATAGCATGTTTATAACATTATATCCAAATCTCAGGGAACACTCTGAAAAGTTTTTTAACTACTTCCGGATGTCAGTAGCATCGTTTGATGAATTACTAAAAATTATTCAAGAAGATTTGACTCCAAGTCAAAATTATGTGGTACGAGATACTGTTTCTGCAGAAGAAAAACTCGTGATTACTTTAAGGTAATATTTTTTATTATTATAGTACGTTTATTGTATTTTTAAAGTAATCTGTTTAACAAAAATAAAGAATTTCAACTTAAATATCAAAAATTTTCAAATTAACCATTTAATCATCGTACAGTTCCATCAAAACGGAGTCTTGAGAATCTAGTGTAGAAGCCGGTGATGGGGTTGTTGGGTTATAGGCAGACGTTGATGGGGCATTGCTTTGCACAGTGCAATAACCTCGGTTGTAATTGGAAAAGTTTGCAGGAGGAATCGAAGATATTGAAGGGTCTATTGCATTATATCCTGCTCCTTCAAAATAGTCTCTCTGTCTGTTATTATATTGAATGGACGGTATGTAAAGAGAACGTGCAGTTGACGGTTTATGACACAAGGCTTGTTGAGCTTGAAGTACTCTCATCAATTCAATTTTTGTTTGAAGTCTGATTTCCTCTGGTATTTTTATAAGCTCTTTGTGTAATGACAAACAAAATAGTTTATCATCATCAAACTCCCCTTGGTTTGATGTATGTGGTTGATTTTTAGCCGCTAAATTTGTTTTTATGATGGCGAGAAATTCTTCATCGGCCGCATTTAGTTTTTTCTTTTTTTTGCCTTGACTTACTGGAGGTCTATTACATCTTCCCCATCACCAGAAAAATCTCGTTCTTTAGCTGCAGCAGGCGTGGTGTTAATATTGCTGTCAGTTGTTTTGTTACGTGTCGATCGTTCGAGGAACATCAAACGTTCAAAATAGATATATTTGGATTTGCCGGAGGCCCCTGATCCAAACGGAGTGGTTTTATTTTTTTTAATTTCTCTTACAAATCCATCACGTAATCCTTTCCACTTCTTTTGCAACATATAACCTGTAACCAATAAAAAGTAGAAATGGTCAAACTTATGATTATTATGATTTATATAATATGTATGTATGGTAATGTATGTGTATGTATGTATGTGTATTTGTTGTATTCACATAAGTAGATTTTCTAAGCTTTGAGACACATGACATTGCGCATATTGTTAAAAATAAACAAATTAATTTAATAAATAAAAATTAAATTAACAAACGCATTTTTTTTTAGATATTTGGCTACAGAATGTTATTTTGCGGACCTGCATTATGCCTACAGGTTGGGAAAGTCTACAGTTATCGAAATAGTGCAGAAAACTTGTTACGTCATATGGCATAAACTGAAAAATATCGTAATGAGAGAACCCACGAAGGCTGAGTGGGAAGAGATTTCTAAACAATTTCAAAAATACACAAATTTTCCAAATTGTATCGGCGCCATTGATGGCAAGCACATCCGTATTATAAAACCTAATGATTCTGGATCTCTTTTTTATAAATATAAGAATTATTTTTCAATTGTTTTGTTGGCTGTATATGACGCAAATTATTGTTTAATTGCAGTAGATATCGGCGCCTATGGAAAAAGCAATGACTCCACAATTTTTAAAGACTCTGTTTTCTACAAAAAACTTGTCGAAAAAACTTTAGATATTTCAGACCCAAAGCCAATATCGCAAACAGATATAGCTCTCTTACCCCATGTGATAGTAGGAGATGAGGCGTTTAGTCTATCTGAACATATAATGCGCCCTTATTGCGGTAAATCTCTAACAACTAAGAAAAGAATTTTCAACTATCGCTTATCCAGGGCCCGGCGTTACATTGAATGTTACTTTGGTATCTTGGTAAATAAATGGAGAATATTTCATAGACCGTTGAATGTAGACATAGAGTTTGCAGAAAACATTATTAAAGCTTGCTGTGTTCTTCATAATTATGTAAGATTAAAGGATGGTTACAGGTTTGATCACACTCTTTACGAAACATCTCTAATTCATAGAAATACTGAGGCAGTGAGGTCTAATGCCAGATCGCTGAATATAAGAGACAGATTCGCTGATTATTTTGTTGACGAAGGCAAACTTCCTTGGCAAGATAAAATGATATAGTCGTCATATTTTGTAATACATGACCTATCATTAATGTAGTATTGATAAATTGTTAATTTTTGTGTTCATCACTATTAGGTTATATGTGGTATCATTATTTTATAAAATGACAGTAGCTAATGACAAATCTGGAATCGAATTAAAATTCCGGGTATAGATGTGGGTGTTGCAAAACGTATTTGATTACGTAAAATTATATCAAGTAACATGTAAACAATATTCCGGGAACATTTATGCATTTTTGTATTAGTATAAACTTAAGTTTGTCAATGCGAGTATTCCAGCCAGATAGGGGTAGTGCCATCCTGCATAGGAAGAGGTAGTGCCATGCATGGATTATGACACTACCTCGTCCTCTTACCTACTTACCTAGTATGTTCATTTGTTTCATCAGAAACGATACCGATATCTAGTTTCAGTATACGAAATAACGATACCGACCCAAGACTAGGTCGTACATTTTATTTAGTACATATGTATGTAGAATGGAATAATATTATTAAAAAAATAAAACCTATAGCTTTTTTCTTTTCTTCGGAATCACCTGCTTCACAAAAAATCTCGACGATTTCTTCCCAGTTCCTGCGTTTTATAACTCTATTCGAATAATCAGATAATTCCATATTCCATATAGCTGCTCTTTTTTCAACTTCGTCAATAAAAAGTTCCGTGTCGAAGTTATCACGCTCCATCGTAAATAAAATACGTCCACTCGCAACGGATTCGCGCGTAGTACTGGACGGCAGCAATGGCACCCGAGTATCTCGACTCGCGCTTCGCTCGCGCGTTAAACGGGCGAGTCGAGAGACTCGCGCATTACACGCGTTTTACGCGCGAGTGACGAAACGCGCGTAGGCATTTGGACGGGATATATGTAGCTCTAGTATCTCGAGTACGCGTGAGTGCCAACGCGCGTGTGCACTCGCGCGTAAAACGCCTCATCTGGACAGGCTCTAAAGATCTATTATATCTTTTACATAGTCCATTTTGTTCAGGTGTATAACTGTTCGTCTTTTGATGAACTATACCATTTTGTTACATATAATTTGTCATTTCTGCAGAACAAAATTCTCCTCCATTATCTGCTCTTAATATCTTAATACTTTTTGACTGTTGATTCTCAACTAATTGTTTATATTGTTTCAAGTACTTAAAAGTTTCATCCTTAGATTTCAGGGAATAAGCAGTACACATTCTGCTGAAGTCGTCTACAAATAAAAAGTAATATCGGGCCTTCCCTAGGGATATGTTCTACATTGGTTCACATAAGTCCGTGTGAACTATTTCTAGAACTTCCCGACTTCTAGTGGTACTTAGACCAAATGGTAATCTCGTTTGTTTTCCTTCACAGCATAATATACAACTGGCCTTACTTGCATAATTATTTTCATTAAAATGAATGCCTTCAGCTGCTCCATTTTTTAAGTTATTTAAATCATTTACATTAATATGGCCTAACCGCCTATGCCAGGTCATTCCCGAAGCCTTCACAGCTGCTACCAAGGTTCTTTCAGCCTTCACAATTTTCAATCTGTATACACCATTTTCTAATGTTGCTTTGCCAATGCATTCATCCCAATGTTATGCCCAATCTGTTTGCATTTGTAGCAACGAATAATTTTCGTCCGCGCCATAATTTTTTCACTCACATTGACAGAAGAAGATGGCGTTCCGTTCATCATACCGGTAGTCCGGCCGGCGCTACGATGCTGCGAATTATATCCGGCGCTGCCATTATGCTTATGAATTTTTTTACAGCAAATGCACCTTCCAATTTTATCTCTAAATCTTCAGATATATCTAAAGATTTAGTTTTGATCGCGTCCACATTTACGTTAACACCTGAGTGCTCTATTGCCATTATCATTGGTCCGTATTTCTCCGGTAATCCTGCTAGCATGTGACTTTTTTTTTGTTGACGCAGGGTAATGCCTTTACGCGCGCTACCAGCAGCTTGGGTGGCTCCTGGTACAGTGTCGGGCTCGGCGTTTGAGTGCCCCTACCGACTAAACCCCCTGCGAGTGCCTTCAGCCGCTTTGGAATGGAGAGGTGCCGAATCTGCAGGCTACAGGATCCCTCCAGCGACAGGGTGGCCTTGGCGAAAGGCCAGACTTCTCCTCCTTAACCTCGTGAGTTCCAGACATAGTTTTTTTGGAATATTGTTGTGAAACTCTACCAGTATGCTTAGTATCAATGATGAATAATGGGAAAAAATTATAGAAAAAATCAGACACTGGAAAATCTGGGTTTTCACTATGTTGTACAAAGTACAATGGTATGGGACGAACATGTCCTATCTAAAGGACATAGCCAATTAAATTATATATAACGTCACATGCGCAATCTAAGAACAATAATAAAATCATAATATATATTTTACTATAAAAATTTTCATAATAAAACAAAAATATTCGGTTTTCTTCTCCGAAGTTAACATAAATTAAAACTATCCTAACAAAATTATCAAAAAAAAAGTTCTTACTTATAAGTTACAAACTCAACAAAATGAACATTAAAAACATAGGAACATTAGAGATCAATAAGTTGCTCTTAGCACTAAAACTTAACAGCCTTCATGAAAACTGGTAAAACAATTGCGAATAGGCGTAAAACATAAATAAATTTCGCATTTTTTGCAATACACGGTGGTTTTTTTGTCACAGACATTTTTTCTGCATCGACATTGTTTTGTACCATAATCCAGTAAATGTGCTGCACTTTTTGTGCCATTATCTTTGGAAGGTACTGGTTTTATTAGAATTTTACGTTTTTTATATTTAGGTTCAAATTCTTCATATTCAATTTCGCCTTTTTCTTCACTACTTTCCTTTTGATCTGTAATGAGTTTAGTTCCCAGATTCAGTTTATATTCCCTCTTTTGAACAATATTTTTCATTAAGCCCTTTTTAATTTCTACACCTCTATACTGCAGCCAAGAATTTACCACACATAGGTCGAAAAGGTGCGATGTCACACGAATTGTCCATTTTTTGTTCGGTTACGTGATGGGTATATCGAAAGCATACGATCAGCAAGATCGACGCCACCCATATTTGAATTATATTTCTTTATTACTTCTGGCCTTCTTACTTTTTCATATCTTTTATCTTTCTTTGACCATCGCTCACATTCATCTTGGTTTTCGTCGCAGTAACAAGTGGACATCATCAAAACGGGTTTATTATCTAGCCACATTGTTACAGCGAGTTTACGGTCTTCTCTGACTTTTACTTCACTACTGCCTCTTGCATTTTTTTTGAATGATTTTTCTTCTGTCAGCACGCAGTTTTTTGGGATTCTGTTTTTCATAATAGTTCCTGTGCCATGAAAACCACGTTTAGTTAACTCATCGCAAAGTTTGACCGAAGTAAAAAATCGATCAAAGAACAATAGATGTCCAGGGACCAAAGTTCTTGTAAGCAAAATTACAGCACTCTCTCCTAAACCAAAACCTTGGCTAATCAAATTAGGGAATGTAGTATCTCCCTCATATACGAGCATATCGAACACTTTTAGGCCAACAGGATTGGGTTTGTTTGGGCAATACTGGCGCTTGGGGCATCTATCTGTAAAAGGTATAATCATTTCGTCGATGCTCATATCCTGTGGACGATTTTGTTCATGACATCCTCTTAAAATACGGTCAAATAAAGGCTAGATTTTCCATATTTTTCGCATTTTTTGTTCAGGTGTGACATCAGGATCAAATACGCATTTCAGTCGTAGTCAAATAAAAAAAATCAATTGCGGGTCATAGCCATAGCAATTATTGGTACTCTCCATTTTTCAGACCAATACATTTTTTTTATGGTATAGAAGGGCATACGAGCAGTTGGAGCCATTTTCATGACTACCACCGATAATGATGAAAAACCAATTTTTAGACGCATTAGCGCCACCTAATTTTTGTATTTCAAGTCTTACGAAGTCACATCAATGACATAAAATGTAGTTCACAATGTCCTTTAAATTTTTTCAAATAAACTTTTCCCTAAAACACATAGATTCGAAGAAAAACGCAATTCAATTTTTTTTTGGATTTCCTCAAAATCAGCAACAGATGAGACTTCCCCAATCTCCCATTCTGCTATTTACATGCCCCTCTAACGATATATCAAGTCAATTTTGCACGTGTAATTTGTTCCACATTTCTTTTTTTTTATTACAGATTGACTGTACTATAAGGAAATAGTTTTTTTCGCGGATATCTCACTTTCTTTAACAAAGTTGCTGTTTTTGTAGTTTGTTTGTGTTATTGATTGTAAATTCATTGCGAGCATAAAGACGTTGGAGAGTACCGTTTTTTGTACCTAACTTGTGAAGACCGGAGGATTGAGTGACAACTGCTAGAAAGTTACTGGGAGCTAATCTTCCGCGATCAACATCGGGCACTCTTACAACAACACTAGTTCCGATTTTAGCTGGTGGAAATTTTGAATTGGACAATGCCATTTTCTCATCAAAATGTAATTCGAAATGTCCTTCAAGAAGTATTTGTAAAAATAAGTAATGTTCTGATACAATAAAAAGTTTGAAAAAATACGTACTTTGTATTTAATTGCAGTCGTACAGGATTCAATTGTTCAAAATTGACTGAAAAGATCATAAATTTAAGTATATTTCGTACCGCTAAATAACTTGTGTGTAGAACAATAATTATAATTCATCTTTTGTTTTAAAAGTACAAAATGAATCTTATCGTAAGCAGGTAGAGAGTGGCACATAATAGGACTCAAACATTAGGATCGCGTTCTGAGCGTTTGACGAATGGCAAAACGCGTTCTGGTCGTTTGACAGTTACCAGAACGCGTCAGCCAAAACGCGTTCTGTGCATTTGAAAGCAGCCAGAACGCGTTGTGGCCGTTTTTTCCGCTCACTGAGCGTTTTCGGTCTTCGGGCCTAACATATGTATTGGTCATAAAACTGGTACCATTCCCGTTCTGTTGATTTTTTGTAAATGTAAGCAGGTTGCATCAAACCATTGATATCTGATTGTAGAGTATCGTGTACCCACGTATCTTGACTGTCGGCATTATTTTGAGGATTTCTTATAGCTACCTGTCGAGTGGACAGTGGCGCCCGACGACCACGGCTACGGCATCGACTACGGCCGCGTAATCTTGCTTGTCCTCTTGTTCGTAAAGATGCTAAATTTGAGTCGTCTGATAAAGTTGGTGAAGGTACTGGAGTTTCAAAGGCATCATCATCCGTGTGTGAACTACTTGATTCACTATTCTGATGGCTGCTGGCCCTTTGGTTATAATCTGGTGTATGAAACTCTGGATCTTGATCTGAATTACTACTTTCGATTAGATTTTGATTAGATTCACTACTTTGTTTAAATCATATAACTTAATAAATCTTTTCTTTGAACCAACTAGAATAAGCGAAACATCTGCAACATGTATAGATAATATTTTTAGCAATTTAGCTCCTATACAAAAGAAAATTATAAGCCTGTTAAACTCTGATCATTGTGGACAGTTGGCCATATTTCATAATATTGACAAAAGAAACAAAGCTTGTAAATATTACATGTATACCAGTTAATTTAACCCTTAAATGCATGATTATTGCTTTTTAAGCTAACTATTTATTTTTAGGTGTGGGATTAGCCTTATAACTAGGGAAAAATAATAAAAAAAATATTTATTCATAGAAATACTATATTTTCGGTAAAAAATGGGTTGATAGAAATTTACATCTTTATGTAATCAGTAGTAACCTTACAGGTACAAATGTCCATTGGATTATTTATATTTAGTTCTTGTGGTATTCATAAAAACAATTATTGTTTTTATTGAGGCAAAGATTAACATTACATTTTGAACAATGTATAGTAAAATAACCTTTAAAGTGCGGGTATTTACACCACAGGGATCCACCAACGAGAGGCCAATGACGTTGCTTATCTCTGCGAAGATCTTTTGGTGAGGCAATTGCTACAGCAATTCTTTTCTTCTTTGCTTGTATCTCGTTTTCTAGAACATTAGAACTTGGCCGACCTCTTTTATTTTCATAGGCTACTCCTATATTACATAGTGTGTAAGCCAGTTCATTTCTAAATGCACCTAAATTGGGGATATCTTTTTTAGGTACATTTTTGGCAGTTAAATTTTTTTTATGTATTATCCACGCATTTATTACTGCCAGATCTAAAAGGTGAAAGAAAATACGAATGTACCGTTTTCTTGATTTGAGCCTTATTCTATACCTTCCAAGAAAACTATCCATAAGGTCAACCCCGCCCATGTGGGCATTATATTCACTTATAATTTTAGGGCATGGAATCTGTATTTTTTCTCTTATTTTCTTGTGATATCTAGATACATTATTCAACGGTAAAGCTCCAACGTAGGACGAGAGTAATTTGACAACCTTATTGTCCTTCCAAGTTACTACACTCATATCCACACCTTGAAATGTAGTCATTCTTTCTTCATGGAAACCTCTTGGGTTGATGTACGCATCAGTAGTTTCTTGTCAGGTAATTTTGAATTAGGTATTCTGTTTTGTTGAACTGTACCTACTGAATGTATTCCTTGAGTTGCCAAATAGTACACTACTGGCACAGCTGTATAAAAATTGTCGATGTAAATAATATGATTGACATGTCTCGGTATACCTCGAGCTAAGCGAAGGACAACATTGCTAGTGGCGCCCAAGTATGGTTAATTATCAGGTTTATTTGTGAGATCCTGGCCAACATATATCTCAAATTGATATGCCAATCCTTATAGACTACATAAAACAAACAATTTGAAACCCCATTTATGTGGTTTATTAGGTAAGTACTGTTTGAGGAAGTGCGCCACTTTGGTTGCACACATTTTTTCATCTATAGACAGACGTTGTTCCATAGCAGTTGATGAAAATTTACTATTTATATTCAATTACTATTTATTTCAATTCAATAACGGGACGTATCTGGAATAGTCGATCATGGCTTGGCTCACCAATTGCCTTGTGGTTGTCGTTGTTGTTGAAATGTAATGATTTTTTTATTTCCTCAAACCTGTTATTTGTTATAACAGAATATATTGGTTCGTAGCCACACTTTGGAGACCAGTATGATCTAGTACTGGGAAAATCTTTTCTTTGAACCTGTTCCTGATCATAAAGTAATTAGTCTACTTGCGATATATATATATCCTGGTTGAAATATTGACTACTCAGCCTTATTGCTATCGATGTCATTGTTTAAAAAAAGGCGGCAAATGTAAGTTATTGGAATTAGTTGCTTTTACGCCGTAGTTGCAATAGCCCCGGTGCACCCTATTATTTTTTTAAATATTTAATAGTTTCATAAGTTAGAATATACATATATTCTACTTTACGAATCAATATTTTTTTTAGTGTGAATATTTATTTTATCTGAAATTTAACAAATCAAGTCTGGTGTATATATCTAAATTTAAGAGTAGTCAATTTGAGATATCACTCATAGTACTCCTAATATTTTAAGACATGTCTCTTGGACAACCATCAATTTTGTATGACGTTAAAAGTTTAATTTACATAATATTAAATCAGAAAATATTAAATATATGTATATATTTATGTTGCTTTTATACTTAGCATTTAGTATTATTCATATATTGACGGGTAGTCAATATATGAAATTTACATAATAAAATGTTTAAAATAAAACTATTTGAGATTTGATTCCATTTTTATGTGGGGACACCATAGTTGTCCGATGGACTTTTGGTTGTCCATAGGAAAATTGGGGTTTGATATATTTAATACAAAAAACATAACGTCATACTCTCTCAACTCTTTTACAATGTCATCATAAGCAACGTACGAGATATCTTTTTCATTTAAAACAAACAGTTTTCCACCTTTGACACACTTAAGTAATTTAACCTTAGTTTCGCCGTCATCTTCCATATCGTTTACATCCACGAATACATAGGTGTGATTGGTTTTTTTTTTACCTTTAGAGTCATGCACTTTGACTAGCCAGAAATCACCTTTTGAAGGTATTTCGCTATTATAACCTGAACTCGAAGGCTGTGATTGTACTCTGTCACCATCTGCAGAATTTTCTGAAGAACTGTACATAGTTTCGTAGATGCTCTTATGGGGAGCCTTGTAGAGATCTTCAATTGAGATGTCTTCTTTGGCTTTGGAGATCAATGAACTAAGTGGCGCATCGTCATCGTCATCAACGCTGATGTGGTCTACGGGCATATGATTGTCATTTTTTGAAGCTGGCAATAGTATGTAAACTTTAGGATTCACATAACCCTTAGGCGCACAAGCAGCTTAGATGCCTGTACTTAAGTTGATCTTTAGTTGTAGAAAAAACTTGGTGAACCTCTTTCGTACCTTTATGTGGGACAAGGTTTTGTGGAATCTGATTCTGAAAGGAATCAATGTCTTCTTTCGTTATATAAAATAATTGTATTTTGCTTGAATATTTGAGAAATGTATAAAACTCCAATGCATTTTAATCTTATTAAATAATATACATTTTTATGCAATTTAAACTTTTTATTAATCACAATTACAATTTAACACAACCGGTTTCGATTATTCATCATCAGGTATATGGTAATTTACAGGGTATTGCATTTAAAAATGTATAAAACAAACAGTTTAACAAAATCAAGTGAACTTATGGTTCCAAAATTATCTATGGCTACTAAAATGAATAAAATTTATAATTTTACAATAAATTCTCTTAAGCTTACCACTGACGATACGTCCATTTAGTAGACTTCCTTTTGGGTACACTCCAAATGAAAATTTATCCAGATACGGTACCATTCACAATACTTCCATTTGGATGCACGGCGTCACTTCGAACTTTGCAATCGTACGGAACGGAAATAAATAATACTATGGATAACAATACTTTACTGATGGCAGCAGCTGTGTGTATTTTATTAAAAATACAAAAAAACCTATGAGAAAGTGGTTGAAACAAAGAAATACTTTTACACATAAAATTGAATTGAATTGTCTCTTGAGCCCACTGATTGGAGAAACTTCTTAAGAATGGACGAACAGACGTATTTCAAATTACTTGGACTTGTGACGCCAATAATAAAAAAAACAAGATACTAATATGAGGCAAGCCATAACTCCTCACGAAAGGCTATGTGCTACAGTTCGTTTTTTAGCCTCAGTAACGACATATGAAAATCTGAAATTTGAAACTGCAATTTTTGCACAGTGCCTGGGAACCATTATTCCAGAAACTTGCAAGGCAAATCGCAACACGATCTACACTTTCATCCCTATAAAATTGCTGTTGTACAGATGCTCAAACCGCAGGATATAATGCGAAGGATTCTTTTCTCGAACAAGGTGAGGGAGATTTTGGACGAAGACCCAAGCATCACGCTTCTTATGTCCGATGAAGCTCATTTTCATCTGAATGGGGCAGTAAACAACCAAAACTGTCGGTATTGGGCACAGAATAATCCTAAAGAGCTGCACCAACAACCGTTGCACTCTGATAAGGTTACAGTGTGGGCTGCAGTGGCGAAATTTATGTAATAGGCCCCTATTTTTTTGAAGAAGCTGGAAGAGCAGTCACTGTAAACTCTGAGCGCTATCAGACTATGTTGCGTGAATATCTCGTCCCGGAATTGCGTCGCCGCCGCCTGAGTCATTGTCAGATTTACTATTAACAAGATGGAGCGACTTGTCACACTTCCAATGATTCCATCGCCGAAGTAAGAAGGTTATATCCCGGAAAAGTCATATCAAAGAGAGGAGACATTGACTGGCCTCCCTGCTTGCCCGTTCTCACCCCATGCGACTATTTTCTATGGGGATACCTCAAGAACAAGGTGTACATCCATAAGCCAAGCACTCTGGTTGAGTTGAAAGATAAGATTAGACAAGAAATTCGTTCTATACCCCGAAACATGCTGGAGAAGGTGATGACAAATTTTGCACACAGAGTAAATGAATGTATCGAAAACGAGGGTCGGCATTTTACTAACGTTGTTTTCCATAAGTGAAACATAATACCAACAAAACATCAAATATTGTAAACCTTACTCTATTGTCTTCATATTAAAGTACATATTTTTATCATACCTCAGAAATAGCATGTGTACCATCATTTCTAAATCCATCAGGTAACGCTGGCGGACCCTGTATATTTGCGAATTATTTGCATTGTTCTGGTTCAAATGATTATCTACAATGTGCGTATGAATGGTAAATTGTTGGGCTCAGCCATGAATATCGCATCATTAATTATTTTTTGGCAGTATGTAGCCATCATTGCGCGCAAATTTCTTAATTTTTCTGCAATATGTTCACCAAATGAGTCATATTGCTGTTACACTTGTGGAGGTTCATCCAATTTCTTTGCTATCTTTGTTAGAACATTGTCAGCTTGGGCTTTGGTTTTTCTTATTTGAGTCCTTGACGTTGAAGCCACACTACTTTGTGAAAGTGGCGATTGCACATTCATTGATACATTGGTTTCAGTTTCATCATCGCTCATCTGAAAAAAAAAATGTTTTTGTTACAGATGCCAGATACTGAAGAAGAATGGAGGAAAATCACAAAGGACTTTGAAGAAAGATAGCAGTTTCCTAATTGTTTAGGGGCTATAGACGGAAAGCATATAAGGATAATACCACCTCCAGGTAGTGGTTTCTATTTTTGGAATTACAAGAATTTCAATAGCATTGTGCTAATGGCTTGTGCAAATACGAACTATGAATTTATATGGTGTGAAGTTGGTACAAATGGTCGAGTTTCAGATGGAGGAGCCATACAGAATACAATTTTTTATGAAAAATTACTAAGAAAGGAACTTAACATCCCCAATGATGACAGGTGTCAAAACAGCCACACTAAACTACCTTTTGTATTTGTAGGGGATGAAGCTTTTGCTCTACGAAGTGATTTTATGAAGCCATTTAGCAGAGCAGCTCTGACAAAAGAAAGAAAAATTTTCAATTATAGGTTGTCAAGAGCTAGGCAAATAATAGAAAATGTATTCGGTATCATGTCAAACTGTTACAGAATCTTTCATACTGCTATAAACTTACGTTTAGATAGAATAGATCTAGTTGTTTTAACTTGCTGTCTCCTTCACAATTTTCTTAGAAAATCTAGCTCCCCTTATGCAACGGATAATGTATTCGATATTGATATGAATGCTAATGATTCAACTTCTGCAATCGGTTTTTCTTCATTAAATATTACAAATAGGAAGCCAGCAGTAATGCAAAAAATGTAAGGGAAGCCTTTGTGCAATATTTTAATGGGGAAGGTAGTGTCAGTTGGCAAGATGATAAAATAGTATAACGTATGCATGTATGCACTATCTTCAAATGACATGTCATCGAGGATGGAATTCACTGATCTTGTGACCCTTCGTACATCCACATCCGCTAAGAAGAACATTTCACTGTAGTACCACAACTTAGGGACATGCATTTCTGCTGTTCCTGCACCAGATCTTTCTGATGCCTGTAACACAATATAAAGTCGGTTCAAATATAATAAATAAATAATTAAGCAATTCGTTAATAATTAATGTTAACATAAACTCCCTATATACCCTAACCTAACCTAACCTACGTATATTAATGATTGAAGACTTGAAATAAATATTCTATTTTATTGTGTCATTTTATTTGTCTACACATATTACAAATAACTACCGAAACGAATATTTTTTTATAAATTTACAACACATACCTTGTTTAATTCCTTTTTAAAACAATTTCTTAAAGTGGTAGTCTTTTTTTAACCGTATATAGGTTGGCTTCTGGATCCTTTATTTTAAACAATTCCAACAAAGCATTCATCGCTGCATTTCTCTTTTCTCTGTTGTGATAATCAGTATGTTTTTGACTTGCCATAAACATGGATATGATTTATATTTTTCTATTACTTTCAACACAAAGTCACGCGCGGACATAGACGTAATAAAAAAATATTTAAAACGCTTAACGAATACACAGCACACGCACCACCATCGACATCAAGACATAAACTGAAACAATAACCTCAAAAAAATGGACGCCGTTTCGCCCATTCACGGACAATTCGGACTGCTTCCATATGGCGTGGTGCACGTTTCTGACATTGACGCACGGCCGCGGATGACGCGCGATTTCGCGTATCGGTGGAACGGCAGCTCTCGTCTCCGAGGGATGTGCGCGCGGGAGTGCCACAAGGCAGTTGTCTCTCGCCATGCCTGTACGCGGCATACACCCACGATATCCCAAC
>LUGF01030068.1:38601-54850 GCA_001625245.1 Calycopis cecrops
GCACTACGTCTTATTTATATTACTAAACTCTTGTAACATCTATAAGCACATTTGCATGCTTTGCAAATAGTATAGCCGCCAAACAGTTCATATTTAATTTAAACTTAATTGCCACATTTATCCTGATGAAAAAAATTATTTTTATAAAATATTTATACTCTATTTTAGAATTGCTTGTAATTGTTTAGTTCTGTCGTCAAGTGTTATGAGTAATAATGTAAACTTTGATCCAATCTAAATGTTGTCGGAGCACGGAAATTAACAGTTAATTTATTAACATTTAAACATTATTTTTAATGTATATATACCAAATTGCGCAAGGTATATTTTCATTTTACAGAGAGCCAAGTAAAATTTGCATAACAAAAAAAAATTCTAATTTGAATAATTTGCATTATGTAGAAATTTTGTAATAAATACTTAGGTAATATTGTATAACAAACTAGGTCATATACATAATACCTGTAAGAAATACGGATTTAGCTTGCTAATCGCACGCTGGAAAGAGGAAAGTTAGGCCAAGTTTTATCACATTTATTTAGACTGTCTCAGATAAGATAAGCGTCGAAAATTCTTTAAAATGTAAGCAAAAGAAACGCTAACAACACTCTGTAATAATCGCTGTCTCATAAATTGCATCATAACTTGAATTATGTTCTGAAGTCAAGGTCTCTTTAAGTATGCGTATGCATAAGATTTTGATAGTAAAACTCGCGGTGGCACCGCCTCCGCTCAAGGCAGGTACTCACCGATAGTGCTTGACTCCATTTTGTGACTCCCTTATCACTCCCAACAAACTTTTTTATATAGTTTCAGTGATAATATTAATTTTCTTAGACATCACAACACACACACACCGCCACTCCCAACAAAAACTTCTCACAAACTTTTCCAACTTGCGCAAAACTTTTTAAAACTCTTCTATAGGATCGTATAAAAGATGTAGGCAAAGTTTATAAACTTTTTGTCACTTTTAAACATAAGAAATGCGAGTATACTCAATTAGTAACACGGACACCATTATTACGAACAACAGCGATACGACGAACTACAAACAATTTTAAAGTTCATACAAGACTGTGAAGCAGCTTGCGTGATACCAATCTCCCCAAATATGAAATAAATACAGTGAAAACATTGATATTGTTTTCGTTTTGTATATTTTAATACTAGTAGTAAAAGTACACAATATTTATATAAATGACTATAAAATTAAATAAAATATATTATGTTTATCGTAGTGGTTTCAATATAATAATCATTAATATTTTTTCATTATCTTTAAGTTAGATACGACATTTCTAGATTAAACATTCAAGAACTAAATAGACATAATTATGTACATGTAATACAAGTATTTCTGAGCTTTAAGTACAATCTTCTTAATATCATCATACCTACTTCATAATACGTAATGAGTAATGATAGTTATTTAAGAATCTACACTATACTTACCTACTCGTTTATATAAATTTTTATAACTACATCATTAAATAATGGCAATGGCACCACATTAGCGTTATCAAAATTTTAGTGCACATGCACATACAATGCTACTTAGTTGTGACTAGTATAACCAATACCTATTACTATATTCATATAGCCAGCAGTTATATATTTTTAAATGATTGTGCAGCCTTATTAAAATTGAAATAACTCAATATTTTCGTTTGATTTAATAATGTATGCAAATTGTTCGTACAATTGTACTTTAAGGTTTCATTTTCCATATTTTAACCAATTAACAAGAATTAAATATAAACATTTTTCCTTTTTTTGATAAAGACGATAGAAAAACACACTTTATCATAAACATTACTCTACTTCGGTAAATATTTTTATATGTGCTAATTTTAATTCAATGTTTATAAATATTAAAAATAGTATTATTTTGTCAAAAAAATAAATACTAATTCAAATTAAACAATGTATATTTTGCATTATTTGCAGGACATTTTTTGAATATGGCAACACTGATGCAAGATGACACAAGACTCGAGACTCGAGTTGAGCCTGTGAGTTGAGCCGTAGCGGGTGGTGAACGCCGCCGAGCGCCGATCGGTGTGAAGTGCACTGATACCACAGATAATATTTACGGATAACTTTTAACAATATTCGAAATAATGTAAAACATTTTATTTTGTTTTGTAAACTTGTATCGTCTGTTCACTTTTGTGCCATTCATGTTTCAACTACTATTTATCATAAATTACTAATTGTGTTTAGTAGATTTGGCGGGCGCTTATTAGATGAATAAAATAAATAGATTGAGGTCCTAATACGTGTAAGTGCACTGTTGGCGGGAAAATTAGCAATCGCTAGCACAAATATTAAATGAATTACGTAACGATTCACGAAATATAACAGTATTATGGTAATGTAGCAGTGCCGGTCGTCTGGTTGATAGTTATAATAAACAAACTTGCGTACACTCGCATGTTAACTACGTGGGGTGATTGTTAACAATACTTTAAATTTATCGACACGGGACGCAGTTCAATGATCTACAATAAAGTTGAACGAACTTTTCACAAGCTAGATTTATGCTGACTTTATGAAAATATTTGTATTGTAGTGGTCGTATTAAGTAGGCACAATAAATTGTAATTAAATGGACCGAGCACAATGATGATGACGAAAACAAGTGTAACGTATAGTAAGAGCAAGTGCTATTGTTGCAGTGTAGCCAAATAAGGCCGGCACGATAGAAGATTTCTGACTGGGCAAGATTTCTGACACACGGTGATGTAGGTAACACAACTTCTTGACTTCGTATGTTATAAGAATTGAAAAGTCCTAATAACATTTTTGGTCCAACTCGGGTTCGAAATCGGGACCTTACGTTATGTGGCTAAAGTCTGAAGACCACTAGACGTACCTACTAATGGTCATAATGTGCCCTGCATAGTCTAGTGACTACTCTTTATAATTCTTAAAGCTTTTTCTTGGGGATTCGAGCATGTATTGGTGGATCCTTAAATAACATTTACCTTACCCTTCCCAGACAATAAGTTATGGAAGTAGTAAGTACGTGATTGCAAAGAACTTTATGAAATCTGGCTTAATGTTCGGCAAGGAGTACAAAACCTAAGTTATTATTAAGTATTGTGTGTCATAAAAATTATACTTACATTTGCTGTTATTCAGATGAAACTCATACGGGCCCGTTTTATAGGCGGGAATTTCACCTAACTCGACGATCCATGTTATTTTTCTTTGATGCAGCGGCGATGGTAGCGCCATCTTGTGGCTGTTCACTACACAACACTACATCACACTTACATAATTACGCAATAGATGTCACTTTTACATTAAAAATGCACTTTTTTTCCACTTTTTATCACATAATTATTTAATAGATGTCACTGTTAATAAATATGTATTTTAAAAAATTGTATCAGTCCATAATGTCCAATGAAAAAGCTTTAATTCCAAATGAAATACAAATTCTTAAGCATATATTAAATTAATTATGTACAGTTTATAGGACCCTATTTGTTTTATCGTTAGTTACTTTTTTTTGCTCGACGTTTGAGTGCCCGTACCGACTAAACCCTTTCTATTGGACCAGTCCATATCGTTGGTTACCTACTGCAGTCCGCATCAATAGTTGCAGCTCAGATTCAAATGACTATAATATTGAAATAAACATCTATACTATCGTATAATATTATGCCATGTGCATGTTTCGGAGTGTGTAAATAGATTTTATCTACACTAATGTTGTAACATTCTACTTATGTTTCCAATACTTGACTTATAATGACTACTGTTATAGCTCAGACAACAAAAAACTCAATTTGACATTATGTTATATTATCCAAATCGATATCGTAAAATCTCATTATAACACTGTGTGAGAGCGAGAGGGAGAGAAAAATGGTGAGAGAGACGTATGTCAAAATCCTTAACAGCGCGCGCTCGCTCCTGATTGGCCCAGAGCGCTGCAGCTGCGCTCTCATTGGTTCAATGCCAGCTTGCGAAGGATTTGCGAGAAAGAGACAAAGCTCTACAAAAAAATGAAAGCAAAAACTGAACGCCACAGACGACGAATAATCTACTGTTTAGTAGAAATTTAAAAGTAAAGTCATGTGATTTTTTCACATTATATTTATATTACATTGATATATTTTGAAGCTAGTATTTTAACATTGAATTATAAAAAGTAAATATTTACGCGCCGCAATTTTTGCAATCAAATTAAAGTATTTAATAAAAATATTTATTTTCAAGAACATTTTAAATCGTCGGTCAAGCAGTCGTCGCCACGTCGGTCGGTCAAACAGTCGTCGCCTTGTCGGTCAAGCAGTCGTCGCCTCGTCGGTAAAACAGTCGTCGGTCGGACAATACACGTACCTACTTACGCGTGAATTTAATGTTTCGCAATGTTTGATTAATTGATTAATTGCATTAGTGAAGATAAATTAGTGTATGCAACTGCATATAACACGGGTATTAAAACACTCGTTAGGTACTATTTTGAAACTCGCGTGAACGCTCGTTTCAAAAAGTCAAACTCGTGTTTTAATACCCTTCTTTATATGACAGTTGCATAAACTACTATTAAGGGCACCGTACCTTATAGAATTGAGATCGGAACCAGTTTAGGATCGCTTTTATGCTCGTCTGTAAGTCTGTCTAGACCTTTTTCTCAGAAACGTTTGGAGGTATCAATGTATAAGTACATACTGAGTTCAGCAGCATCTAGAAGCCCAGGATTTTTAGTCAGCTTCACGTCAAGTATAAGCAGAGTAAACTAAGAAATTCTTATTTTACTGTGGTATAACTGTTTCCCACGATTTTACCCCAGTACATGTCTTCCCATCTAGTAAGAGGTAGTGCCACACTGCATGCTAGCATGCAACCGAATTGGGCCGGCACGACCGGGGAGGTACCTCTCGCTTACACGAGACCGGCGTAAAGTGACAGCTGTGCTGTCGCGTTTCGTGCGGTGTGTAAGTAGCCGGTGGCCCATGGAGGTGGGAGGAGAATGGAAGGCAGCGCATCTGTATAGCCTCTATGCGGATGTTTGTGGGCGTCGGTAGTCATGAAAATGGCCGGCTGCTCGTTTGCCCTCCTATATCATAAAAAAAAAAGAAAAAAAATCTGTGGATAAAGAGGGAGTCTTTACCCCTATCGTCTGCTTTACCAAGAAGACAGAAAAGTCTTCGCTAGTTCAACGAACAGTTACGGCATTTATTTTTTTTTTTTTAGAGCAGGGGTTCCCTTTTTTTGACCAGGGACCACTTTTATATTATTCTCGATAGCATGGACCACAAGGTAGGTACAATAAAATTTCTCACTCACTATACGGCAACCAATGGCTTACTGCCTGCTAAATTTTAAATCATTCGCGGACTTTGGCTTGGCGACCACTGGTTGGGAACCATTGAGAGAGAGCAGAGAGTACGTCCAGATAAAACACTACAATCAAAATCCAAATATGTTCTAATAGCTGAACCCCTCGGTTTCACCCGCGTTTAATTTGCAAGAAATCACTTATATTCCATATAAACTGCACCCCCCTTTTCACCCCCTTAGGGGTTGAAATTCTAGAATTTCACCCCCTTAGGGGTTGAAATTCTAGAATTATGTCTTAGTGCTCACTTGGTCTCATGAAAGGAATTCTTTTTTATTTATATTAAAGATAGATATCTTGCACCGTGCACGACACTGACGTAAGTGACAGTTGTCGCGTTTAGTGTTGTGTGTAAGTAGCCGGTGGCCCATGGAGGCGGGTGGAAAAAGGAGGGCTGGTCTGTGATGCAGATATCTGTGGGCATCGGTAGTTATGGATTTCGCCCCGACTGCTCTTTTGCTCCCTCATACCTTAAAAAAAAATTATTTTAGAAATGGACGAAAACTATTATAAAACATTTCCTATAATGCCATTGCATTAGCAGTAGCCACTGGAGACAGAACAGCGGTATTTGATAGTTATTCCGTGAATTCTAATAGTGCATATAAAAAACCGGTAAGGTTCGATATGCACATAAGCTAGGCTCGAGCCCTGCCTCAAGGTGAGCCGGCGCAGAACCTGATATCAAAATAGCGAGCGAATCGCGGGCTGACCAGTACCCACCCCGCGCGGAGTCGCGGGGAAAGTGTTCTTTTCGACTTGTCCATTTCAGCTAACTTGATTCTTTGCCTTATTCGCAATCTATACTAATATTATAAAGAGGAAACCTTTGTATTTTTGTATGTTTGTATTGAATAGGCTCAAAAACTACTGGACCGATTTCAAAATTTCTTTTACCATTACTTAGAGGGATTCTTCCGAATCCGTATAGGCTATATTTTATCCCGAAAAAATGTTCCTATGGGATGCTATGGGATGTTTTTCAAGGGATCGAAATTTGCGCGGGTGAAACCGCGGAACGCAGCTAGTAGATTATATTTTCATAACATTAGATACCAAAATAGTAGATTTAAAGAAAGGCGTAATTAGTAAGCAAAAATTGAAAATGCCAAAACACCAAATAAGCCCAACTTGGTACTTTAGCATTTTTAAATTTTTACACCAAACCTTATCATTCGTCAACAAAACTGACTAAATTGACTAGTATGAGAACTTATTTTGAACATCTCTAAACATAATTTGGCGTAAAAAATGGCGAAGAACCAAATTATTCGAATGGTCCTTACTTGTCGAAGAGTTTGTTTACTTTTGTCTGATCCTGTTTGCCAAATTATTTAGTTGTCAAATAGTCTATTCTTAGTCGTCACACTCTTGGCAGTGGTCGTGGTCGTCACATCAGGGTTGGTGACACGCTTCACAATCCGTCGCTACTCCTCTCGCATCGTTGCCTTTCTTGTGCACTCGTGGAGAGAACGATCAACGAGTCTATAGTATCCTTGTAATGTCCGTGAAGGGTGGTAAAACGAAGAGCAGAGCGCTCGTGTTAGATAACTAAAGCCAATCCAAGGAAACCGCGGAGCAAAGCTAGTTATTAATGAATGAACACAATACTCGTATGGCGGAGTAAAAAAAGTCTACGCAATTTACGTTTATGGTTATCTGGAGCGAAATGCCAATGTAATATTGACATTTTGGCGGGATGTCTCGATTTTGAGCCCAAAACTCACTAACAAGGCCTATCTCGATTATTGTAGACAAATTAATTTAAAGTGGTTGTATACGAGGAAAAAATGTCCAACAAAATCGACGAAAATAGATAAAATAAATTTTAAATATTCACAACTTTGACTAAACATCTAAAAATATTTGTCTAGATTTCTGTTGTTGAATCCTACTTTGCTGGCAAAAATCTGGCAACTCTAATGGTCATTCACTAGTGGCATAGAATACATATGAACCAGTAACATTTTAGACGCGACCGCTACGGCTTTAGGACGACCAAGATGTGGCCGTCAGCGGAAAAACATCCCTCGTCTGCACAGGTCATTATGATGATCATTATTATGATGGTTTAAAAATCAAACGAGCAGCGCCCGCAACACGATAACTCGATAGTAGGGTTGCCATCCGTCCGGGTTTCCCCGAATTTGTTCTAGTTTAGAGGGCGTCCGGGGAGCGTCCGGGCGGGGTTTTATTTTTAGTCCATTTTATATATTATTAAAAATAAAAGAGACTAAAAATTTTAAGTTTTGGAAGAAATGTTTATGTAAAAACTTCACTCGAAATTTTTTTTTAAAAGTTCGTCGTTTGTTTAAAAATAGCATTAAAATTAATAATAATTGATTTATGACCATCAAAACTTTATTTTATTCTTCTGAGTATCTTATAAAAAAATACTATTTTCTAACGTCTGGGTAGAAAGCTCCGAAATCCGGGGTTTTTGCGTGTCTTGTCCTGGTTGACAGATTTTTGAGATGGCAATCCTACTTCGATAGTCACTTGATAGTTGATTCTAAGTAAAGAATACATTTATAAATCTAGTTTTGAATTTCGAATAGAAATGCTTCAATGTCCACTTCTTCTTTCACGTTTGGATACTAAAGATTTTGCCACTCATATCATCAATGAACTGAAAGTGCGTCAAATGTTCATATTGCAACAATGTGCACACCGCGTCTGTCAGATTGTAACATGTGATAACGTACAACACTGCCCAATTGTTCACTCATGTGGTCGACCCGGGTTATTACGGCCTTTCATAGAACAGTGGGCTACTTTGAGTATTTAAATAATAGGGATGTCAGCGCGCAGCAACCTACAGGCATTTCAATCTGCTAAAGGTAAAAAGACCAATGGTCTATTTGGGAGACTCAGGGTCAATTCACACCAAAAGTGCGGCGAATGGCAGCGAAGCGGAGCGCATTTTATGTGTCATATGAATTTCAACTTTATTGTCATTATTATAGTACTTATTATCGAATTCTCGCGACTTCTGGAGCATTCCAGCGACTTCTCGCGCATTCCAGCGACTTCGCGGGAATACGCGCGTCTCGTTCGAGTTTCTCATGCGATAATAAGTATTATAATAATTATTATAAAGTTGAAATTCATATGAAACATAAACTGCGCTCCGCTTCGCTGCCCTTCGCCGCGTATTTGGTGTGAATTGACCCTTATTGTACATAAGTCAGTGTGCGGCATTATTTTTTATCTATATGTAAATACGTGAAGCAAGAACTTTAGGAACAATTTTACGAAAATTGCGCGGACGGAGGAGTATGAAATTTGGCACACTTATAGTTTACGTGTAACGCTAATATATTTTAACAATAAAGTTTATAAAATACTTTAATTTAATAAATAAAACTTAACACACACTACCATGCATTTGACATATTCATATATGTATAAGACTACACGTAATTATTGATGAAGTTTCTTTGTGTCTTTTGCAAGTGTTGAAAATTCTACATAAACTGTTTACCTTAGTTACAGGGTCAGAACATGTAATATGATATTTAGTTTTTAATTACAAAAAAGTGTCACTTAGATCGAATATCGATCTTCGCGGGTCCACTAGTATATAATAATGTAGCGGAATTGCATTAGTATTTAGCGGCCATCGCATCCCGTTCTGACAGACTTTTGTGTTGTGTCTCTATTTAGTTATTTTACTCAAAGACTGCTTATAATCAGCACCGGATCCACGGGAGACCTAAGGGGCTGCAAACTGCGCTCGCGGGCCCGTAAGGTTTGAGGGCCTTAAGATGAATTTTGCACCTCTAAAGGGGCCCCCTTTCTTCCAAGTTCTCTAATCCCAGGCCCCACCAAAGCTACCGGCGCTGCCTATTCTACTAATATTATAAATGCGAAAGTTTGTATTTTTGTTTGTTTGTTACTTCTTCACGCAAAAACTACTGAAGCGATTTTCATGAAATTTGGCACACACATAGAGTGTAACTTAATTAACACAGGATAGTGTTTATCTCGAAAAAATGTTCCTATTGGATGCCATGGAATGATTTTCTACTTTACACGGGATCGATTTGCGCAGGTGAAACCGCGGGGCGCGGCTAGTTATAAATAAATGAATCTACATACATTTATGCATTCTTAGCACGCGAATGTTACTATATCTCACTCCCCCGACTCTTGTCAGTTATTCAAGTTCAATGTCAAAACACGTTTTAACTGCCTACGGCGAAAATAGCGATGGCCCAGACGACTCATTGGCGGAGAAGCCGTGCGTCTCTGTGGGACTGCATATGCATTGCATCCTTGCGTATTTGCGTTTTGCAGCCAGATATATCCGATTCATGATTAACATATTAAGCCGCGAAGCTCTACCGAGAGGGAGTTTAAACTACAATATTGAATTAAAGTGGATGTTTTAGGGCTCCTTACTTCAAATGTCAAAATGGAACCCTTTTAGGGATGACTGTCTGTGTCTTTCTCATGAACGCGGTAAAATATCAATCTCATTCATATAAAAAACTGAGGACCGCAATCTCTTGAAATAATAATCAATAAAAATGCTTTTACAAACTTATATTTGCAGTTCATTTCATACAAAAAGAGTGCTTGTGTCCGCTATAATAAATCTTCATCTTCATAATTGGCTGGAGGACGACCATTGCTGGACATGGGCCGCTTCCATAGAGCACCATAGCTCACCATCACAACTAGGTTTGCCACCCGTACTTAATAGTAAAGTACTGTGCGTTAGGGTTAACTCACACCAAAAGAGCGGCGAAGGGCAGTGAAGCGGAGCGCAGTTTATGTGTCATATGAATTTAAACTTTATTTTCATTGCTATAGTACTAATTATCGAATTCCCGCGCCTTCCCTACCGGGCGGGTCACTTCGCTTCGCCGCTCTTTCGGTGTGAGTTGACCCTTATTCAAACATTCTATACTTTATGAGAACAATAAAGTACGCGGAAATACTTTATATTGCACAATCAAAAATTTATGGGATTCTAAAAGTGTAGACCGCAATCATGGCACCGAAAACCTATGTTTTATACATATATTTAAATTAAATAGGCTGTAGCACTGATGATCAGCTTGATAATACTTGTGAAAAGTGAAATAAAGTACATACTTAGTATACCTACTACTTACTACCCAACCTAAAATTTTTTTTTTCTAATTAAAATTATGTTGTTAGTGTGCATAAAACAAAATGTACTTTATTTGCAAATCATGCACTTTATTTTCTTACCATTAGTTGCTTATGTACTTTATTTGCAAGAGAAAAAGTTGGCGACTCAATCACGATTCAGGAACCACGTGAGTTACATAAACTGTGACTACCGTCTAATGTAAATCCGACTCGTACTTGGCCTATTCTTTATCAACCGTCCTATCTACTAATTTTACTTGCTAAAACGGCCAACTAGCTTGTGATATTAGTGCCTTTGAGATTCTTCGAAGCTAAACCCTCGATTCCGGAAACTGGATGTTTGTTTGACAAGTCAAGTAGCACTCCGTAGCTAGCTGCTGAAACTAGTCTTGACCTAGGTTGTAGAGTTTACTAAAAGCATTTCTGTCCATATACCATACAAGATGTCGTACACTCGTACGGCCCCTAATCTACCCGCTTCCCTAAATAAATATGAATACATGTTGCGCGGCGCGGCGCGGCGTGTCGCTACAAAAATATACATAAAATGTCAGACAAACATAGCCGCGTAAATAGGGCTCGCTGTCCCCGGCGTAAACACAACACAACTGCCTTATTGTTCAGTTGTTTTACTGTTTAGTTGTTGTTGTTTTACTGTTTAGTTGTTGTTGTTTTACTATTCAGATGTTGTCCTTAATGAACTCTTGTATCTTTCTCTGCTAGTTTGTTGCTAGTGGCGTATGTATTTGAATTTAGTAAGATGTGCCATTTAGGATGATTGGGTAGAACAGGGCAACCCATTGGCTTGAGGGGAGAGGCTAGGCGAAGAGCAGCTCAGATGGAGAGTCCTCCACCCGTCCCTCTTTATCAGCAGAGCACGCGGCGTGAGTTGGGACGACTGGCGCGGGCCGGTCGGCAATTTAGTGGCGTGTTCCTTTGGAGTACTGGGGCCAGATGGGAACCAGACCCCATTGCACGGTTCTGTAATGCTTAGCGTTATGATAACGTAGGATTTATATTATAAGAACTATTTGGAAGAGACAACAGTGAAACCTACACGAAAGATATGCTTTTTTTGATAGAAAAAACATAGCTGTGTAGAACTCGGAAAATATTCGAATTTAAACATTTTGCTTGACAGTGAAAAATCTAGACATTTGATTATTATTCTGAGAAGGTATCTCAATGTTCCATGAATAGAATCAGCATGAATGTTTAAAGAAAGGAACACTAAGTGATTCTATATTGTAATTGGAAGTAATTATAAATAAACGTATAAGTAGTATAAGTAGTAAACTATTAACCAAGATTGGCATAGTATAGGGAAAGTCAAAGACATAGTGAACCCTGCTCCATCTACCTTGCTAACGCCATCCCAAGCCATCTAGAGCAGAGGTGTTACAGTTCTGACGACCTAGTAGGGACTGTTCAGAGGCAGCCGGACAGTCCCCAAGAGAAGTCTGGCCTTTTCACCGAGGCCAGCCAGTCGCTAGAGGGATTCTGTTGCTTGCAGATCTAAGATCCTCCAATTATAGCGGCTGAAGGCACCAGCGAGGGTTCAGTCGGTATTAAACTGTCACACTATACACGTCGTAGGTACTCTTTTACGCACAGAACACATTTACCCTATTAAGGGCTTCTACACCACTGTGTCGCTTACGTAGGTCTCACTGGTGCTGACCAATCAACTCTTTCGCTCTTTAATACTAATCCGAGTAATAATCTTTTAAAATAATTTTGATGGCTCAGATAACATATCATATAAGTAATCTAATATTGAAGGGCAGTATAAAACGACGATTTAATTTCCCCTAAAAGCTTTTTGACACGTGCCCTTGGTAGCGCCACGGTCAACCTGGACAGAAGATCAACTAGAATGAGTTCTGACGCCCTGACTGATATGATAATGCACTGATAAACTGATAAAGGCGTGCTTGAGCCATCATACATATGAAGTGTTAATTAAAAAACATAAATATTTTTCAGGTTTGATATGAGACTGAAGTGTCGTGCGGATTGTGAGCTTCCGGTGGCCCTTTGAGCGGGGCGAAGGGAAGAGCAACAAATTTATAAAAGCACATAATGTTTGTGATATACATAATGTCTGTGGGCGTCGATAGACAAACCCACTCCCATCTTCTGACACAGTCTAATAATAAAATAAGAAGTTATCTCTAAAAAGGCTAAAGTCCGTCTAACCACAGATGTCATGCGCCTATTCCGAGTAATTGTTTTGCATTTTCCTTTTACTTCATAGTTGAGTTGTGTGTATGTATGTGTCATTGTAACTATTTCTGCGATGTGATTCACCGAGACACGGTCTCGTACGCGAGTAGGGTGATAATGTCCTAGCCGAAATTCGGCTACAGCTGATGTCTCTATATGTAGTATATGATAAGTTTACTAATCTGTGGTATGAGTGTAGACTAGTAGTAGTAGTAAGTTAGTTAGATTGTAAGTTAATGTTTTTTTGTGAACTATAAATGAACATAATGATTTCTCAAGTTTCTGCCAATGTTGCACATTGTAAAAAAAATGCCCACATCCTCAAACCAGCTTTAATAAAAAAAAACGCGAGAGATCGGTAAATTTTTCCACCATTGAAAATTGAAATACCATATGCCTCTACACTCTACAGCAATGGTTCCCAAGTCCCAAGACCAACAACCAAGGTCCGCAGAAGCTAAAATATGGTCCGCGGATGATTTTAAATTTAGCGGGCGGTAAGCCGTTGGTTTCTCTGTAGTGAGTGAGAAGAAGAGATATGTTTATGGTGCTATAGTCCCTGCTATCGAGAAAGATATAAAAGTAGTCCCTGGTCAAGAAAAGGTTGGGAACCCCTGCTCTACATGATGAGCTCTGTTCATGAGATGCAGCCCTTTTTGTAGGCGGTTCTTTTAACCCCTCATTTGCGTTACTCGATACAGTTGTAAGCGATCTATTTTAGCGGATAAAAAAGTCCGCGGACAAAAATCCCTCATCTACGCAGGCCTTAAGACTCCCCCTTTTTGACAAAAGGTGCCCCCTTTAAGTGCTGAACCCTGAAACCATAACTATAATAGTACGTCCACCCGCGGCTACAAGGAACTGATAAGAGCTGTTATCAGTCGCACGCGAGCCGCGTCTCTTATCACAAGGACAAACAGTACAGGTGCAGCGGCACAGATACGGCTGCCGACATCCACACCTCATCATCACAGAGAAGAAAGGAAGAAAAAGTATGTCAATAAAGAGTACACTTATACATACAAAATGTTTTTTTTGTAGTACGAGGTGGTAAACTAGCATTCGGGGCCCTTTTCATGACTACCGACAGACATAGAGGGTATACAGATGTGTCTCTCCCTCCGCCCACCCCCATGGACCACCGGCTACTTACACAAGAAACGCGATACAGCTGTCACTTTACGCCAGTATTGTGTAAACGAGAGTTACCTCCCTGGTGGTGCCGGCTCAATTCGGCTACATGCATGCTTGCACTACCTAAGAGCCGGTTTTTCAATCGTCAAATAAAAATTAACCCTAGGAATAAATTATTCTCCTCCCACTTAAACACGAAATAAAAAATGAAACAGAGATAGTTTATTCCTAGGGTTATTTTTTATCTGAGGATTGAAAAATCGGCCCTAAGAATAAGATACGCGCCAAAAACATAACCCTTTTGTACTCGACTGCATTCAACATGCATCTGAAATTTCATTTTGGATATTCATACCACCATCATGTTATTGTAGTCAAAAATAGCAAATTATATCGTATAGTGATAAGATATGTCATAATTCCATACGCAATTAAAGTTTATATGAGCTATTAAATAACGCTGTAATAATTATAAAGTTACATCTTTCACTTTCAGCCAATTATACTTACTTCAAGGTTTGTATATTTGTATATTGGTATATAATATGAGTTAATGATTTTTTAAGTTTACGCGAATGTTGCACATTGTTATGAAACTATATTATTTTTATCGTGGTATTATTTTATCGCGTTAAAATCTGTTAAAATAGTTTTATTATGTATAATACGCACGTTGATTTCGGACTTCAAAAATGGAGGTTCTCAATTCTATTGAATGAAAGATTACTACCCCGTAGGTTGTAGCGTGACAATATGTAGCCTATGACTATGTTGACCCGACCTGTTAGTAATATTCATGCGAAATTTGAAGTAAATCCATGCGGCACTTATTGAGTTTAGCTCGGACATACAGACAAACATACATACATTCTAAAAACGATATTTTTGGCTTCGATATTGATTGCAGGTCACGCAGCACGCTCCAAGTATTCTTTTAAAAAATGTACAGTTTTGACTTTCCTACGATTTTATTATAATATACTAGCTGCGCCCCGCGGTTTCACCCGCGTAACTTTCGATCCCGTGGGAATATCGGGATGAAAAATAGATGTTGGCCGATTTTCAGATCTGTTCAATATGCTAACAAAATTTCATGAGAATCGGTCAAGCCGTTTCGGAGGAGTATGGCAACGAAAACTGTGACACGAGAATTTTATATATTAGATGTAATCTAGATGACATTGTCAAGAATTAGCGGTATGAATTGTGATAAAACTTATTTTGCTAGATTATAATGGAGTATCAGTTATTATTTTTACTGAGCAAAAAAAATTATCGTGAAACCTAAACCTTATGGTTCAAGTAAGATGCAGAGTGTTTCCGAAAAGTTAGTTAAAGTTAAGTTTCGAGAACTGTCAAATCTTTCAGCCTTTTGATAAACAAGGGTGTAAAATTACAATACTTATTATGTTTGACACCAAAATCTTAATAGTTTAGTCTGTATTATGTTCTTACTATAAATGTATGTTATTATGAGTTGTCAACAAATATTTTCAGGGATTTTACTACGAAATAGTGAAAACAGTATTTTACTGGATTTCCAATTGGTCAGTTAGACGTTGGACAGTTTTATTTTCATTGGCAATGTGTCTAAGTTAGAATCAATGATCGAGCTAAGGCAACTTTTATGAGGTTTCGACAATACATTTAAACATTGTTTTAGTGGATTTTTAATACACCTTAACAATTTTATAACTGTTTTTAATAGTTTTTAGTATATCTGTAGTTTGGAACTAACTAAGCATTTGTACCTAATGTCTTAGGGGATTAACATATTTGTTATTCACTTATTAACTTAATATAACACTTTGTAGCATCTGCTGTTAATGATGACTATATAGTAATATTTTAAACTATTTACGGCAAAGCAAAAGGCTTTGCCAAAATGTGTTTTGGTCAAATTCAGAATTTATAGGTATTTATGTAGGTAGGTAATAGGTATAGTAGTATAACCTACATCGTGGGATTTGTGAGTTTTTAGTGTATGAGTCTTACAATAGGTACCTAGCTATAGATCAATTGAGTATTTTTCTAATTATATTTTATTACACTACGTAGGTATAGATATTATTTTATTCCTGATTTTATCTCGGTATAATTAACTGATAAAATGTACTTCTTTGATAAACAAGGGGCATTATAATATTGTTATGATTTGACACAAAATTCTTTAGAGTTTACACTGTAATTTGTTCTCTATTTAAACGTTTGATATTGATTTATTAAATATTATTAATAATTAAACTGATATACTATCTAATCACGTACAGTATGTGGAACAGACTCCTGTAATAAATATTTATTATCACTGGCACACTGCACTTTATCAATTACAATAATTCGTCATTTGTCTAACGAACAAATTGGCAAAACAATACACTCGCGACTTATTTCCGAACGCAGCGC
>LUGF01030068.1:60591-71889 GCA_001625245.1 Calycopis cecrops
CAGGGCTTAGGTCCGATTAGTGTTATATATTTCTATATTAAAATAGAAATTTTGAATTTGTGTTCAAAAATACCTGTTTATAAGGGTTTGTATGTATGACTGTTAAAGCCAATACATCCAGTTTCGAATAATGTATGCAGCTAAGTTTAAGACAGAAACGTTATAACTTTAAATGTTAAGTGATACAGGAATAATTCTGTAACAGATTTAAAGTGTACTCATGAAAGTGTTTCCCTTATGAGGGTATTTTTGAGTCTGTGATGGCGGCCCAAATATTAACTTAGGCTTGCCTCTTCTTTCTTTTTTTTTTTTTGTTTTCGCAGGGGAATGCATTTACGCACGATACCCGGGAGCCTGGGTGGTTCTGAAACCGGGCTTGTGTCGGGCTCGGCGTTTGGTACGCCCCTACCGACTAAACCCCTGCGGGTGCCTTCAGCCGCTTTGATTGGAGGGCCCCGGATCTAAAAGCAACAGGGCGCCTCCAGCGACAGGCTGGCCTCGGTGAGAAGGCCAGACTCTTCCTCCTTAGGGACTGTCCGGCTGCCTTTGAACAGTCCCTTACTCCACGATGGAACCGTGCAATGGGGACAGGTTCCCATCCTAACTGTTCTTAGTATTAATTTTAAAATAGCATCCTCTAACGCAAAGACTTACTTACATAACATTTCAATAAAGTAACAGAGGCATTACCGAACTAATGGCATATTGCAGTTGTTCCTTATTGCACTT
The DNA here is from genome assembly GCA_001625245.1 of Calycopis cecrops. Lineage (NCBI taxonomy): Eukaryota > Metazoa > Arthropoda > Insecta > Lepidoptera > Lycaenidae > Calycopis > Calycopis cecrops. Next base: position 61,321 of record LUGF01030068.1, read on the forward strand.
CGTTAGTTGTTGCTACATTGTAGTGAGTTCTTGACGTTATTTAATTTGTTCAGTGACCGCACTGTGAGCATATTAAACGTTAGATGCAGCACGATTACGTGTAGGGTGACCACACTTAGTGTGTTTTACAGGACTTTACTTTTTTCACTTCGAAGTTGATAATTTGGATAGATTCTATTTTTCTGAGAGTTGATAAATGATACTGAAACAAGAATAGAATTCACATTATTATAATCTTTTAATAGGTTGTCAGTATTTTAACATATTATTCTCAAATTGCCACTTTTGTAGATACGACAAAATACAAACAAAAAACTTTACAACTATTTTTCAGAATACGAGTAAATGCCAGAGAAATATTATGAACGATTATAAAATAAAGTTGAGTTTCTTTGTAAATACGAAAAATAATATTATATTATGCTCTTATTTCTTAGATGAGACTTTGTACAATTCGAAAAGCTGTTTATACCACATACACAATATCGAACAATTTTTAAACAAAACTTTAAACAAAAATTTTGAAATGTATATCAATATCAGAACCTAAGTAGGTATACATATAGTTAATTTAATAAAAAAAAAAACATTTTTTTTATCAAAGTCGATAGTGAGTCTACAGTAATTACTGTAGAGATTGATAAAAAAAAAATGATTTTTTTATTAAATGAACTAAATGTACCTACGTACGTTACGTAGGTATATTATACGTTTCGTAATTTTCGTAGTTTTTTCATTTCCAGTACGTGGTAGTAGAGTAACGAATGGCAAATCCGGTCAATAATGACTTTAAATATTGTTAAACCAAATGTGACGATACGATAAGGAATAATAATTTTTACGATTCGTAAAATGGCAATTGTCTAAAACACAATTTGACTATCAAAAGACAAAATCATTCAAATTAAAAAAATAAGAGACTTCGTCGCACATTCTTAAATATATAAATGTATTAAACTTGAATTAAGGTACAATGGAGAATTTCGAAGTTATTTCACATTTGTCCCTGAAGTAAGGCACATGATGGTCACGGACGAGTGAGCGAGACGGATAGAGCGTTGCGTTATCAATTGATATCGTTGACATGCGGCCGTTAGCGAGTAGCGGCCAAACATTCCAACATTAATCAATTATCTAGTCCGGGTGTTCTAACTAGTAGACTAGTCACGCGCCCCGACCCGGCATGAAGTGAAAACCGTCTGATTGTATGGATGTTTATGGGCGTCGGCACTATTTTCGGGTAAAACAGCCACACTCGTTAATTTCACTAGTTTTACTTTCTACTTGATTCCTAATGGATTACTAAATAAGTACCACACTTCTTACGCACGTTTCATTTCAGAATAATGAATCATAATATAAGAATGGATATAAACTTCAGTCTGAATTATTTGGTAAATACAGATGTCCGTCCCCACGGTTGTGAGACGCCCCCCTAGGCCCTAGGCTAGGACCCCTAGCGGCCTTTTTTGCACCTGCCAGTCAGAGTAAATACTACGCACATATGCAAATATGATGCCCCTTGCCCTTCGTACGCACGAAAATATACATTTTACAAAATACCTATTTTTATTAGTATAAATTAAAACCAAGATGTCTTGTTTGTGTCTAATATTCAGACATCTGTTGGCAGTTCTATTCAAGTTTTCATGTTAGCTTAACATGTCTTATGCACATAGTTATAACTTTACACGATAGATGACGCTTTGTCATTTCACCCATATTTTTACGTTTATTAACATAATTCTAAATATTTTGTTTTATAAACCACGTAAAATGAAACGCATACGTAAAATTATATACGTTATACATATACGACATACATTTATATATTAAGGCCGGAGTGACAGTCACTTCGGGGTGAAAATGGGGAGTCTGTTTTTACTTTTTAATAAATTGTTGGATAGATGGCATTGTGCTTTTATAAGATATGGTGTCATTGCTGCGTTATCTTCAAATCGGACTGGCAAGAATCATCAGCGACGTTTGAGAGTTTGACGAACGAGGACATTGATAGTCGCCAAAAAGCTTAGTCTGCTAATCTGCTTGTTTGTCCTCTTATGAAAAAGTAATTTTTATACGTTTCCGTTTAAAGTTTCTTCTATATAAATAAAATGACTGATAAGCTCTGAATTTAGTTATTTTAACTCGCGAGTTAAATGTGTGTCTAACCATTATAAATTTTTACATTTCTTTTTTAAAATATAAACCACAAAAAGCATGTATTTCGTTTAGTAAGAGGTAGTGCCACACTGCATGCTTGCATGCAGCCGAATTGGGCCGGCACGACCGGGGAGGTACCTCTCGCTTACACGAGACCGGCGTGAAGTGACAGCTGTGCTGTCGCGTTTCGTGCGGTGTGTAAGTAGCCGGTGGCCCATGGACGGAGGAGGAGGAAGGAGGGCAACGCATCCGTGTATAAACTATAAACTATGCGGATGTCTATGGGCGTCGGTAGTCACGAGGATGGCTTCGACTGCTCGTTTGCCCCCATAAACTATTTAAAAAAAAAATATATTTCCCCTAATATATTAGGTACCTATAATAGTAAATGTTTTTACACACAAATTAGCTATACCAGACCATACCAGGTTGTAATCTATGTATACCTGTGCCAAAATTAACCCAAATCAGACCCCAATCGATCTATATTGCGTGAGAAACAACATCCAAAATTTCGCATTTACGATATAAGCGGGATTAATTTGACTTTGTTGTTTGTTGTGGGATGCGCATGTGGTTGTGCGATATCGCGAAAAGTGGGGGGAGGTGGAGGGCGCAGGGTGAGTGACGTCGCAGCCCCGCACGGAGTGTGATTGGTAGCCACCACCACGCGCTTTGACAGGGAATAGACTCTAGATATGTATTTTTAAATGCATTTCTCCCAACTTCAGGTGAGTTGGGAGACGGTCTCCCTTTCGACGACTTAAGAATGGACTCTAGATACTTTGTGTATTTTAAAGTCTTTCTACCATCTGAGGAAGAGTGGGGACCTATTCGTCCGACGAGCCCTCAGCAGCTCCAACGAAGCTATGGGCTTTAAATTGCTTCCACAGGTTCTTATGTTTAGGTCAAAAATCTCTTTATACGGTTGTTGTTAGTTACCAATTACCGTACTCTTCCGAAACGGCTCGACCGATCCTCATAAAATTTTCTGTGCATATCGGGCAGGTCAGAGAATCGGCCAACATCTATTTTTCATCTCGATATTTCCACGGAATCGAAACGCAGGTGATACTTATCTACCAGTGTTAGTAACAGCTGTTAATAAAATAATAGTAACAATTACATAAATCTATTTTTAAGTTTAAAAATCATTTAATGACTCTGCCTTTTAAAAGCCATTTCCTAATGCGCAGTTCTAATCTTACAAGACCTTTTAAGTGCCAGAAAAAGGTTGGCTCAATCCGTCCCGTGACCTGTTGCCAGACAACGGTTCGGTTTTGTCAATAGACTTCCGCACCAGTTGGCTCTCGGAGGCGGTGGCGGTTTACCATGAGCAGCTCTGACGCGTCCACGTCTACCGAGGATGTGAAGGTTAGATCATTTACAGTTTAACTTAAAAATGTCTACATTCTAGATGGATTTTGGAATATTGTAACTATGATGAATGTGAATTGGCTAAATGATAACAAAATATTTACCAACGTAGATGAAAATTATCTTAAATTAAATAATTAATGATTATATGATAAAAAAATCCAATCAGGCATTTACTGCAAAATTTTATAAACCTTTATACTGCAGTGTTGCTCAGTTTATTTTAAATTAATTAGCATCAGGGACTTGGCTAAATGTGGACCTCTTGAACAAAGTAAAGGGTAAATGCAGGACAACGCGTCTTGAAAAGAGCTACGCTTGTGTCTCGGGGATATTATACCCCAAAATTTGGAAGCCCAGGAAAGGACCCTAGAGCCATCAAGTCCTCCTGTGGCCACAGAGAGGAGAGAATAACTCAAAGAGACATCACTTACATAATAAAATAAGTCAAGAAAAGGAACAGACCCAGTAAGCGAGCCTGCATTTCCCTCGATTAGCTGGGTATACCGAGAGATGGGTAGCAGCGTGGGTGGAGTTGGGCAGAGGTCCTTGAAGGGAGCTATTGAGTAGGGCTTCTTAGGGAGGATTTGCTCAGTAAATTCCTGGTTGTGCTGGTTATTTAAATGGAAAGGGAGCAGGAGGTGCGAGAACAATGCGAAAAAGAGAAAAAAGAGCATTCCTCTTTCTTAAAGGCCGGCAACGCGTCTGCAAGACACTTAGCTTTGCGGATGTCTGTAGGCGGCGGTAGTCATGTAAACCACAGGTTCCCAAACTTTTTCGTCTAACGCCCACTTTGAAAATCAGTTACTTCGTATCGCCCCCTTATTAGTTATTACACCTTGATATTCAAAGACACTTTTGTCGTTTCTGGCCCCTGACCGCCCCCCTCTGAGCATCTAGTGCCCACAAGGGGGCGTTATCGCCCACTTTGGGAAAGACTGATGTAAACGCTCTACTGCTCGTTTGCATCTTTAACTTATTTATGTATCGTCTGTTCCAGGGTCGACCGCTCTGCCTGTTCTACTTCACGCACCCGTTCGGCGTCCTCTCCCCCGAGCCGCCGACCATCACAACGGCGCCTCCAAACATCCGCACATACGTCAACATGAACCCCGTGCCCTACTGGAGCGACTCCTCCCCCGGCTACGACACAGCCTCCACCAGACCCAGCTACGACCTTGACATGAAGCTGACGAGCTACTTCGACTTCCCCAGGGACTCCATCTCCTCGATTTTCTCCACGGATTGGTTCTCAAGCGGTACCTCTGGAGGTGGGAGGCGGGTTGTACCGTACGCACGCAACCTGCCTCCTCTACACATCCCTGTGCGGGACTTGGACAGCTCTGATGCGTGGCCGAAGGTGCGCGAGAGGTTCTCTCTGCCCCCCATCGAGATGCCGCTGCCCCCATCTAGTACCGAGTGTGACAGTGATGTGAGGAGGGTGAGGGTTGTGGGGGTGAGGAAGTGGAAGCGGCGGCGCAGTGGCTTGAGGAGGATCATGACGAATCTGATGAGGAGGACCGTCAAAGGTCGGTGGATTTCTATTTTTTACTAACAGACGACCTCAACTTCGTGAATCGGTTTTTTACCGCGGTCTAGTCTAGTCTATAGACTCCTTTCTCGCTAAATGGACTAACTAATACTGAAATAATTTTTCAAACCGGATCAGTAGTTCTAGAGATTAGTACGTTGAAACAAACACTCTGTATTTATATTTTAATAGTATCTAACATATTATGTGTAGGTACCTAGTACCCCGAGTGCAGTGCTCACGTTTTCGGAATTTTTTTTAACCAAAATCTTTTTCAGCCAATTCTGAATATCTAAAGACATCAGAATTTCAGAGCCTTATCCAGTATCCAGAATCGAGTATCGATTACCATTCAGTAGTATTTATTGTTTATCTAGCAGACATAACACTTATGCTGTTGCTAGTCAAACAGCAACAGCATAAGTGTTGCTCGTTTGCCCCGTATGCAATAATAATAGGTTAGGGTCAAAGGAGCTCCGAGAATTTCTCGAGACCTTTGATATATATCTAGATGCCTTAACCTTTTTTTTAATACATGAATAATTTGTCTTGGATGTTGTTGGTCACAAGATGGCGCTGTATCCCTTTCGTAGATCGTGATCTATTGCCTTGCCTTGCAGTGTCACGCAAACTGGTCTGGTAGGTGAAACTTAATGCATGCAGACAGGTTCCAAGGGAAGCCATGCATGCTCTCGTGCACTCGCCAGAATAGTCTTGGACTTTGTTTCAACTTCATTTTCCTGCAAGTGTCATTGCTACATTGCATCTAAATCAGACCACCATGGACAACGTAGATGCTACATAACTATATCGTTCTCGATAGTGCACTTTATGAGAGGTTTTTTTTACACTAAAGGGGCAAAGGAGCAGTTGAATTTGATAACTGCCAACGCCCGTAGACGTCCCCGTAAAATTGTTACGTGGGCCACCGGAAGCTCACAAACCACGCGAGCCGCGACCGTGTAACTGTCACTTTGAAGCAGTATCAATATACGATGGCGAGAGAGATGGAAAAATTCAGCTGTATAAATAAAATACAGAATTGTAACAAAGTAAAAATATTTTGTTTCAAAAAACCTAACATTAAATTGAAAAACAAAAACTTTACCGTTTAAAATATATTTAATGTATGCTTTATCGACATAAAATTAAAAAACAGACATACCAATAATAAGTCTGTTTTTTAATTTTATCAACGACGAATATACCGATACCTCGCAAACTTAAAATCCGTCGAGTTCAGGTTGTAACAGAGAACAATTAGATACATACATACACGCGAAATACAGTCGATTATAAACAACAGTAAATTACAAATGTATTTAAGTATACATAGTGTCTAATTTACGTATGTAGTTTGAGTTACATATGTATTACGATATACATAATGGTGACATATTTTATACCTTGAGTTATTTTAACAATAATTTTAAAGAACAGAACTTGCAATTACAGAGTAAGAAATATCAATCAATGAATGTATTTCACTTAACTTTGGTAGTGTTTTTCTTTTTTTCATTATAAAGTTTTAAAATGAACAACTTTACAAAAAAATTGTTTGGTGGAAAGCAATTTATAGTAAAATTTACCTTCCACCTTGGTTTATCGTAGAAAATGGGTATTTAGTAGGGATGCGCCGAGTAACACTTTTGCCGAGTAACGAGTACCGAGTTTTACTCGGCTCAATTTTTCTTCAACCGAGTACTCGGCCGAGTAACTCGGTTCTATCAAATTCCTATTACGCGCGCGTAGGCAAGTACAAACAGGTTCGTGCCTGTCGAGAGGCCGGCACGCGTAACTAACTCGCGCCTTTCAACTACTAGTGTGCTACCAGTCACTTAATAGTTTTCAAACAAATACGTCACGTTGCGCGTCATAAGTAAATAAATAATTGAAAAGTTTTTAATTACCCATTGACTCTGTGTCTGATCAGTGATTGTTGACATAATGACTTCACGTAAGAGATCCCGAATTTGGGCGTTTTACGACGAGATTGTAGAAGATAAAGGAAAAGTGAAATGTACTTTATGCAATTCCCTAATTTCACGTAGTGGTGTTGGACGAAAGGCTTCCACAACGGCAATGTTAAACCATGTTAAGATAAAACACACAGAAGAGTATACAGAATTGGAAAATGAAACTTTGCGGGAAATATCTCAAAATCGTGAGCCAGTAGCATCAACTTCGTCGTCGCAATTGAATGCAATGAAAATACAGCAAACCCTTTTCGAATCATTTACTACAAAATGGAGCATAACTGATTCGCGTGCTAAAGAAATTCACAAAGCTGTAGCGGAGATGATCGCGGTAGATAACCAACCGATATCTATGTTGGATAATAATGGATTCCAAAGATTAATGAATATCTTAAAACCTAAATACCAAATTCCTAGTAGAAAGTACATGAGCGAGGTTGTCATACCAGAAGTTTACACAAAAGTAAAAAACGTAATAAGAGCGGAACTTGCAAAAGCTAAAGCTATATCAATAACTACTGATATTTGGACCTGCACGAATAACTTACTCGGATTCTTAAGCTACACCGCTCACTGGCTAGACGAGGAGTTTGAGCTTCAGCACAGAGTGTTGCAGATGTCACATTTTAGAGGACCCCACACAGCGGACAATATTCGATCAGTGCTTTCAGATTTATCCGTGAACTGGGATATTGATACTCGCATTCATCTTGTCTTGAGAGACAATGGACCCAATGTGGTGAAAGTCATAAATGACAGTCAATATGTTGGCAGAGGATGCTATATACATACGCTGCAATTAGCCGTAAAAGCTTCGTTGAAAGAACAAAATGTAATCGACGTTATTGCTTCAGCTAGAAAAATTGTAGGCCACTTTAATCATTCTGCAATAGCACAAGAAAAATTGACCCTGATACAAAAAGAATTAAAACTGCCAGAGCACAAACTCGTGCAAGACGTTACCACAAGATGGAACAGTACTTTTTATATGATAAATAGATTATTAGAGCAAAAAAGGGCAATATCTCTCTACATCACCGACAACCCGAGTACAGCCAATCTGCAACAATTAACTGAACGTCAATGGGAAATCCTACAGGAGTGCATTACATTACTCAAACCGTTCGAAGAAATTACTAAAATTACCAGCTCCACATTAGCATCAATTTCTGAAGTAATACCCCACACTAATGCCCTGTTAAAATATTTATCAAAACATGAAGTCTCCCAAACTTGCCCAAATATAGCAGATATGAAGCAAAAGCTTGAAAGTGAAATTCAGGGCCGCTTTCGAGGCTTAGAAAAAGACAAATATTATAGTTTGGCAACTTTGCTAGACCCCAGATTCAGGATGCGATTTTTTTATCCAGAAAACTATGAACTGATAAGGAATACGCTATTATTAGAATCAGTAAAAAGAAGTGACATTTCAGAGAGTGCTAGCAGCAGTGAAGAAAACGAATCTGAACGATTACCACAATCGCAAGATCCTCATGCATCATTCTGGAATTGCTTCGAAGAATTAGCTTCCACCCAGCCACTAGAGCGTGATGATCCTAAAAGCCCCATTGCTTTAGAATTAGATTGCTATTTAAAAGGCAATTTGTTGGCAAAAAACAAGAGTCCTTTCGAGTGGTGGACAGGGCACAAAACAAGGTATCCAGAGCTGGCAGGTTTAGCAAGAGTGTTTTTATGTCCACCTGCAAGCACCGTGTATAGCGAACGATTGTTTTCGGAGGCTGGTAACGTCTACGAAGAAAAGAGGAATAGGCTGTTACCAGAACGTGCAGAGAGCCTTGTGTTCCTGCATCATAACTTACCTTTATTAAATTTTAAATATTGATTATTTTTACAGTTTATTACAGTTCTCTTAATTTTGCCTCACAAACTTCTCACACATTACGATAATTTTGAATTTATTGAGATTTTCAAAGATTTAATAAATTAGTAATAAATAATTTTTGATTAACATTGTTGTTTTAACTAAATCTACCTAAATATATTGCTTTTCTTATACAAAGAATACTCGGCATTAAAACCGAGTTATTCGGCCGAGTACGAGTATTAAAAAACCCGCCGAGTACGCCGAGTACCGAGTAACAACCGAGTACTCGGCCCATCTCTAGTATTTAGTATATGATAGGAAATATTTTTATTTCTAAAGTGAAAATTAAAGTAACATGTGCGTTAATAAAATACCATTTTAGAGTTAATACATATTTTGAACGCAGATCCATCGATCTGTCGAGCAGTGTACAGTATGTATCCAATCCTACTAATATTATAAATGCGTAAGTTTGTTCGTTACTCCTTCACGCAAGAACTGCTGAACCGATTTTCATGCTGCCTCCTCCCAGGCTGTTTCTGTACCATATTTTTTGTAAATTTAGAAATTGTATTGTATTATATCATTAATAATATGCAAATGTATTTGTATTCTTATATTTTTTATTTTTTTTTTAATCTTTCATATAACAACATGAGGCCCGCTGAGTTTGTTTCGCCGGTTCTTCTCAGGACAGGGCTAGGGTTGAACCGGTGGTAGATTTTATTGTTGACGTTCAAAAAGTAATTCCTGTAATTCTATTTTGAATAAAAACTTTTTGACTTGACTTTTTGACATGAGATTTGGCACACACATAGAGGGCAACTTGGATTAACACAGGGTAGTTTTTATCCCGAAAAAATATTCCTATGGGATGCCATGGGATGACTTTCTATTTTCCACGGGATCGAAATTTACGCAGATGAGACCGCGGGGCGCAGCTAGTATTCAATATTCACTAAAATAGTCATCACATTTCCTATTTTTTTTTTCATGATTCTCCTGCATTCGTCCCGTAGACAACTTCCACCTGTCTTCGGTTCCGTTAGTCACTCATGTGCCTTTTTTATTATTGGGAACCTACTCATACCGGTACCTACTAGAATCAGGACAAGACCGAGAGTTGCTACCTCGGTCGTAGCGGCCCGAATCTAAAGCAATTGAACATTGCCTCTTTTTATTTCTTTCTCTTACTTAACCGAGCGTAAGGTGCTGCCTCGGTCGTACCAGCCCGATGTCGTACATCTTACTAAATTTACTGAATCTAGTCTGCTGCTCTGCCTCTTTCTAAAGCAACGCAAAAGATATAGAGCTAGTCTGAATCGTCACTAGAAGAGAAAAGACCTAGACCTAGACATCATCATCACTGGAAGATTCCTAGATCTCTCCCTCATCAATGAACCCTATGTCCATAGACAGTATTCATTAGACAACTGGACAACTGGTTGTGCTACCTCGGTCGTACCAGTCCGATGCCAGCACTGCCTCTTAAACAGACTCAAAAGACCTAGTCTGAGTCACCACTCGAAGACAAAAGACCTAGACCTAGTCATCATCATCACTGGAAGACTGTATCTCCGCCTCGTCAACGAACTCTATCTTCACTTCTGGCTCGTACTTTCTCTTCCTGGCGGTCTTCCGCAGCACCTTCAGTATCTCCACCTTGGCTATGAGCTTGTCGTCGTCCGACATCTTCT
>LUGF01030068.1:74935-92851 GCA_001625245.1 Calycopis cecrops
TTTAAAATGAACGACTTTACAAAAAAATTGTTTGGTGGAAAGCAATTTTTAGTAAAATTTACCTTCCATCTTGGTTTATCGTTGAAAATTGGTATTTGGTAGATATATGATAGGAAATACTTTTATTTCTAAAGTGAAAAATAAAGTAACACGTGCGTTAATAAAATACCATTTTAGAGTTAATACATATTTCGAACGCAGATCTCGCAATTTGTCGAGCAGTGTACAATTATATGTACCCAATTCTACTAATATTATAAATGCGTAAGTTTGTTCGTTACTCCTTCACGCAAGAACTGCTGAACCGATTTTCATGAGATTTGGCACACACGTAGAGGGCAACTTGGATTAACACAGGGTAGTTTTTATCCCGAAAAAATATTCCTATGGGATGCCATGGGATGATTTTCTATTTTCCACGGGATCGAAATTTACGCAGATGAGACCGCGGGGCGCAGCTAGTATTCTATATATTCACTAAAAATAGTTATCACATTTCCTATTTTTTCTCATGATTCTCCTGCATTCGTCCCGTAGACAACTTCTTCCATCTATCTTCGGTTCCGTTAGTCACTCATAAATGTCAAGGCGCCTTTTTAGGGTTCCTTACCCAAAGGGTAAAAACGGGACCCTATTACTAAGGCTCCGATGTCCGTCCGTCCGTCCGTCTGTCACCAGGCTGTATCTCATGAACTATGGTAGTTAGACAGTTGAAATTTTCACAGATGGTGTATTTCTGTTGCCGCTATAACAACAAATACTAAAAAATTAAATAATATGAATATTTAAGGGCCCCCATACAATAAACGTGATTTTTTTGCTCGTTTTTGCTCGATGTTGACAACGGTAACAGGTAGACACTTGAAATATTCACAGAATATTAAGTTATATATTGTCTTTAAAAAACATTAATTAAATTAAAATAAAACAAATATTTAAGGGCTCCCATACAACAAACGTTTTTTTTATTTTATTTTATTGCTCGATACAGATAACGGCAACAGGTAGACGATTGAAATATTCACAGAATATTAATTTATTATTTCCCTTTCGTTGGTACGGAACCCTCGGCCAAGGTGTGCGAGACTCCGACTCGCACTTGGCCGGTTTGTTTTTAATATTAGGAAAAGCATTGACTCTTACCGGTACTAGAATCAGGACAAGACCGAGAGTTGCTGCCTCGGTCGTAGCGGCCCGAATTTAAAGCAATTGAACATTGCCTCTTTTTTTTTCTTTCTCTTACTTAACCGAGCGTAAGGTGCTGCCTCGGTCGTACCATCCCGATGCCGTACATTTTACTAAATTTACTGAATCTAGTCTGCTGCTCTGCCTCTTTCTAAAGCAACGCAAAAGACAAACCTAGTCTGAATCGTCAATCGAAGAGAAAAGACCTAGACCTAGTCATCATCATCACTGGAAGATTCCTAGATCTCTCCCTCATCAATGAACCCTATGTCCATAGACAGTGTTCATGAGACAGCTGGACAACTGGCTGTGCTACCTCGGTCGTACCAGTCCCATGCCGATGCTCTTAAACAGACTCAAAAGACCTAGTCTGAGTCACCACTCGAAGACAAAAGACCTAGACCTAGTCATCATCATCACTGGAAGACTGTATCTCCCCCTCGTCAACGAACTCTATCTTCACTTCTGGCTCGTACTTTCTCTTCCTGGCGGTCTTCCGCAGCACCTTCAGTATCTCCACCTTGGCTATGAGCTTGTCGTCGTCCGACATCTTCTTCAGACTGGGTATGAGAGAGAGGGCGAAGTGTCGGTCCTCGTCTATTTCCTCGGCCTCTGTAACGTTTTATAGGACGGTTTTAATTGTATGTAAGGGCGACAGCACACACACTACTTTTAGCGTCAGCGATCGGCGATTTTTTTAGATAGAGTTATACGCTGAGGACTGAAGGTCAGTGCAGCTTCATCGATATGAGTGGCGAGCACATTGCACTCGAGCCACTGTATTTATGGTCGATAGGGGGACAGACCCCCCCTTCTTTCCCAGAACGATGGGAGAAGGCAAACCGGACTTATTAGGAATTAATAGGTTATGCTATTATTATCATGGCCGAGGACAGCGGGTGTCCTCAGCTCCCCACCTTTAACGGAGGGGAGCAGCTCGCGCGCGGCAACTAAAAAGTGGCCGATACGGGTCTTGGGCTGGAAGAGCTCTATGAGCTATCAATTTGATTTCGCTTTGTGGGGAGCGTGTGGTCGCTGCGGACAGCTTCTACAAAGCGGTTAATCCGCCGCGTTAGGCCTTTTTAAATACGGCGGGGAGCGTGTAGTAGTGATGCGACTCTAGTAGGAATTTGTGACTCGAATCACACGAGTAAGATTGTTCCCTGACTTGAGTTATACTCGAGTAAAAAAGTCATTCGAGTGAAAATGTCACTCGAGCGAAATGTCACTCGAGTAAAAATGTCACTCGAGTAAAAATGTCACTCGAGTAAAAATGTCACTCGAGTGAAAATGTTACTCGAATGAAAATGTCACTCGAATAAAAAAGTCAATCGAGTCAAAATGTCACTCGAGTGACGAGTTCACTCAGCGACTCGAGTACACTCGGTAACTCGAATGCAAGTTCAGTCGAGTAGGATTTTTTTTCAATCGAGTACTAGTTTGACAAACTGACTCGAGTGACTCGAGTAAAAACATGACTCGTGTCGCATCACTAGCGTGTAGTCGATGCAGTCAGCTTCTACAAAGCAGGTAAATCGCCAATCGCCGATACTAAAAGTATCATGTGTGTGGTGGCTTAAAACCTCCGGTACCGAACACGTGTTCACGGGCCTTTTTTTGAAGCGTCTTAATATGCTCGCGGTACCCGAAATCAACGCCCACAGACATCCGCAGCACCAGAGGTCTGACGGATGCTTTGCTGGCCTTTGTTTGTTACTTAGGTTTCTATTTTATAGTCGGTGTCATGAGACGCCTATCGACGCCAATAGACATCCGCAAAATCTCTCACCTTCAATTTAAAAACTCACAGACCACACGAAAGCCCCAGTACGTATCTCCCTGGTTGCACTGGCCCATCATCTGCAATGCAGCCAATGGCAATTCGCCAAAATGCCACGGACGAGGGCCTAAAGAGGCCCCGGTCAGACAGGTGTCCCACAGTAGACACGGCGCACGGGTGGAGCATAACATTAATTGGTTAAGTTCCTCTATATTGGGGAGACATAGGGGACCCAACCGATGAATTGACTTTGGTCTTCGAACTATACGCCATTGCAAGATGGCGCCACCTCTTAACAGGAGTACCCAACTCGTTTGCCTAAAAAAAAACCTACCGCTGCTCCTAACTCTCGGTGGGCTGACTCTCTCGTCGATGAAATGCTCCTCTATTCTCCTCTTCTTTCCTTCTTTCTTCCCAAAGTACTTATCCAGGTCTGGCGCCTCCTCTGTCTCCTGTTCTGAAGTCACGTGCGGCAGAAGGAACAGCATATGCTTGAAGTAAACGTAGGGTTTCTTCTTGCTGTCGTGTCCCTCTCTAATCTTCTTCTCATGTTCTACCTGACGCTTGAAGGTGTCTCGCAGGTTGCGCCATCTCTTGGTCAAATCGACAACTGAAATAATAATTAGGTGGTTTCAAAACCAACTAGAACTTAAAAAGATGAGTGGTGGGCCTTGAGGAAGAGGAGGAAGGATGGCAACGTTTTTCGTCTGTGATAAACAACAAATTATCAAGTTTTGGATTTTTTCTTTATCTGTATTTCATTAAGTGACCTACCATATGAAATAGTAGTCTATGTTATCTACCTAGTTCATGTAAAATTCTAGTATCTACACCGGGAAGTATATCTAGATATGGATTTCGTTTTCTAATAAATAAAAGTAATTCCTAAGAATAATTGTTCCCTGCAGTATTTTGTATATTTAAAACATTCACGCGAACGCAATTTACCTCGACAATCCTTCTCGGCGTCCGAACAAGACTCCCAATCATTGCACACGGCCTTCGCGATCTCCCGCCACACTCGCGTCTTGAAATGCATATTCGCCCTCTCTTTGCTGTTCTTAGAATATATCACCGGCCACTTCTGTACCTCCTTTATTATCGACAGGGAGTGCACGTCCTCCAATATCTTGCAAGTCTTCGACGCCATCGTAAAACAAGCGACGTAGGTGTTACGCGATTCGCAGCGCGCTCCGATTGCACAATAACAATTTAAACGTAACAATCAATTTATTTGTTATATTACACCATTTTATAACGTTTATTATGATATTAATCATACATTTAGCTTTAGATAATGTTGCAATGCGAATTGATAATTAATTATTTACGTGTGTGAAATGGTGTGAAACTATAATGATTATGTAAGCACCTAACAAACTCGAAGCTCAGTGCTCGACTGGCGAGTGGCGAACGCGAAGCGAATGTCTCTCCGTCCCGCATCGGCCAACATCGTGTGTAATCGTTGTTGTTCGACGACGCGGCGCGATGCGTGTTCGTGCGATAATCCGATTTCCGAATTCCTAGTTGAGAATGGCTGCGAATCGTACGATTTGTTGCGAAAACGTATGTAGAGTTATAGTTACGTGATGGTGAATTGGTGATACATTTAATTTCTGAAACGTACAGAATATTATAAACTTTTATTTTACTTTTAAAAGGAGAAATTAAATAATATTTTAGAATTCAGAAATTTAAAGACACAAATCAAAGCTGTAATTATTACGTTAGTAACATTACTACTAAAACGTAGTTTGACTAAAACGTCTGTCAAGAAAGTAATTAAATTTGGAAAGTAGTGAGGTAACGTAATGAAAGGAAACATCTGAATCTTTGTAATTTGTCGATAAACATAGTATAGTTTTTGTATTAGAATTAGGTAGGTACCTCTCACACAAAGAAAAATTCAAAATTTTATTGTGTGGATAAATGGATGTTTGTCAACTTTTACATTGTACTTTCTATGTATTATTACAGTATATCTGTATTAGTCATACAAATCCCTATTTTTAATACATAAGTAATCATGAATGCAATCTATTTTTAAATTTCTATATGAATTTGCGACATCTAGCGGCACATATGTTAACTCAGTTTAGCAGCACACTAGCGACATGTTAGTATTAAAGTATAATAATGAAGAAAGACCAAAGAGATACCTTCTGTTTCCTCGACCAGTGTTAGAGTTTTATTTTTCTCAATGTATACCTACTTACAACTTACTAACATTAAATCTTACAAATATGAATATAGTACGATTCATACAAGTCCAAAGTCAATCAAAGGTGCTCCGTGCCTTGGAAGGCAGTCACATAATGTCGGAACGCCATTCCATCGGAAAAGGGCTTTGAGTAATTAATCGACTAGAGACGACGCGAACACGACTATAACACAAATTAAAGTCTGTCTAATACCGTGGGCGTGGGGGTCGCGGTAACCACCCGCGAGACACTAAAGGCCTGCGCAGACGAGAAATTTTTTTCCGCGGACTTTTTTCTCCGCTAAAATAGAAGGCTTACTACTGTACCCAGTAACGCAAATGAGGGATTTAAAGTACGCGGTACTTTGCATACATTTTTGTCCGCGGACAAAATCTCTCGTCTGCGCAAGCTGTAATGCAACTACTACAATATTACACACGCACACAAAAACAATGCCTCACACTAGGTTGAAAACCTCTCATAATGTGTCACCGAAATGGACCAAAGGTCTGTTCATCTTTAGCAGAGGGGAACGACTGTAAGTGGCCTCTCCGGTTGGTTAAATAATCAACGGAACAGAGTGATGAGAGCACGTATGTCCTACACACTTGTGCACGGCGCAGCTGGCGTTGGTGCCATTTGGTTACGGAGCCCTGAAAAGAGATAAATTTTCAAATATTATCAGAAGTCCATCCAATAAACA
This sequence comes from Calycopis cecrops, assembly GCA_001625245.1. NCBI lineage: Eukaryota > Metazoa > Arthropoda > Insecta > Lepidoptera > Lycaenidae > Calycopis > Calycopis cecrops. The sequence goes on from LUGF01030068.1 coordinate 80,805, forward strand.
ACTCTCCATGTCAGATTTAAATTTTGTTGCCAAGTATTGGACGCTAGGAAATGGCTGTCGCAATGATCTCTATATATGGATAGGTATATAGGCTCTATATACTGTAGTGCACTGTGCTGTGTGCACTGCTCACACCACTTGAACTATCACCGTACGTGTTACCGACCCATCAGGGGCCTTCCATAAATTCCGTGAGGTTTTATTAAATCTTCTATGGTGAGGTCATCTCCCAATGTCACTTGGGATTTTTTAAAAAGTGGATTTCTTATGTAAACTCGTTAGATTTTCATTGAAAAATAATAATAATTTGCTTCGTGTTTTTATTTACGACCAGTTAATAAAGAACAAAGAATAGAACACTTAAATCGTAACTACTGCGATTAAAAAAGTATATCTACTCTAATTCAGTCCGTGAAGAATCATGCGGTCTCAAGAGAGACTATTGTAACATGATTGTAACCAACATGTCCATCAATAGTGATGTATAACGTCAAAGGATGAATAAAATTATTTTCTTTCAAACGAATTAGTGAATGATCTTAATCGTAATATTAAGCATGTACAATTTGGATAATGGACCAAAATAGTATATTTCTTTTTTTTAATCAGAAAAAAATGATATTTATTGGTATTTACGTGATATTTACCGAGACCCCTCTCTCTCCAACGTAAGATTAGAAGAGATTTAACTCGACCCACTCCCCACTTAAACATCTCACCTAATTTATGGACACCTCCTCATCGGATTTGATTTCCAGGTCGGACAACAGCCACCACTTGCTCATGGAGCCCGATGGAAATATTAAAACTATCTTATCTACCCGCACCCGCAACGAATTAATTCTGGAGAAAAGAGGAAAGCTGGTTTCACTCCCGAAACAAAACGAAGACAAGATTGCTGTGATTTATACAGTCAAAAATATTCACTGATATTTGCGACACAGCGCATGAACGTTGATTGCTACGTTTGGCTAGTTTGTTCTATTTAGTCATTACCAATTTAAAGATTTAGTTTTTTAAATTCAGCCAACCAGCTATCCAGCTATGTAAAGAATTGAGATCAGTGGCATGCAGTTGCTTCATTTTTAAAAGTTTCGAGATATCTTTATATGGTGTGATCGGGCAGCGTCGTTGTATCTGTGACCTCTCGGCCATCATTTCATGATCATATTTTAAAGTAATTAATGTAGGTATGCATTGCAATTTTAGTATTAGGCAACAAATTTCCAAGCTGTCATGCCAACTAGTGACTGAAATATGAACTTTTAACTTGCATATTTCCGTTTAACACTAAACACTAAATGTCCGTAGAGGTTATACAGATGCGTTGCCCTCCTTCCTACTCCTCCCTCCATGGGTCACATACATACATATTATAAACAAAAAATAATAATAATCGTATATATCTCCTGCGACACAGTAGGGACCATCACAAGACTCTCAGACCCGCATGTAATAGGGGTCACAGTGATACGAGATACAGGTAGGGTTGCCATCTTAAAAAATTGTCAACCAGGACAAGGCACGTAAGAACCCCGGATTTCGGAGCTTCCTATCCGGACGTTAGAAAATAGTATTTTTCATAAGATACTCAGAAGAATAAAATATAGTTTTAATGGTCATAAATCAATTATTATTTATTTTAATGCTATTTTAAACTAAATGACGAACTTAAAAAAATTACTTCCAGTAACCAATAAACATTTCTTCCAAAACTTAAAATTTTTAGTCTTAGTTTTTTGAATCAAATCAATCATCAAAAATCAAATCAAAATCCGGACTACAAATAAAACCCCGCCCGGTTGCTCCCCGGACGCCCTCCAAACTAGGACAAATCCGGGGAGACCCGGACGGGGTTTTATTTGTAGTCCGGATTTTGATTTGATTTTTGATGATTGATTTGATTCAAAAAACTAAGACTAAAAATTTCAAGCATCAAATTCTGGCCCAAATTATCTGCCACGCAGCATTGACAGTACATTTAAAGATGACGTTACGTGAGCAATTATCCTTATTGCTTACTATTAGTAATATAACGAACTATCAAGGAAAATTTGTAAATTTAATTAATATTCAACTTAACACTGTTGTTCGTAATAGTTAGGTTTATTAATCTGTGGTAATAGTAAGGTTGGTGAGGTTGTAAAAAGCCAGTAATAATAATAGCCTTCATTCAGATGCTAATTGCTTACGTTTGTTTCTTATGTACTATTTTATTATTATTATTTTTATTTTTAGCTAAATTTAAAGAGATTTGCGGTATTATACATTCAGGTCGACTCTTTGTCTGGGTTCAGAGTAAGTAGTTAAGTTCGTTGTATTATTTTTTTTATGGTATAGGGGGCAAACGAGCAATCGGAGCCATTTTCATGATCACCGACGCCCATAGACATCCGCATAGAGGCTATACAGATGCGCTGCCCTCCTTTCTCCTCCCAAATGTATGATTTTTTTATAGTATGGAATGGCAAACAGTGCAGTTGCAGTCTTATAATGACTACCGACGCGCATAGACATCTGCATAGTACTGCTCGTTTGCGTCTTTATACTAAAAAAAAGTTCCAGAGATACTAGGTACATTAAGATATATCAAGCTGCTGGTCGTTTTGTCTTTCAAAATTTAATCTGTAGGTTATCTTAAGAAGTCAGTGCGCAGACTCAGCGCCAGTAAGGTTGAAGGGCCTTAAGATCATATGTAGGTACCTATAATAACTCTCTCCTCCCCCCGGTCTTCAACCCCGGGCCCCGGCTTAATCCGTGCTTGGGAACCGTTGGTTTTAAAAGGTCATTAAACACGTAAGACGTAGGAGAATTCTTTTTAGGGTTCCGTATCTCAAAGAGAAAAAACGGAACCCTTATAGAATCGCTTTGTTGTCCGTCTGTCTGTACGTCTGTCAAGACCTTTTTCTCTAAAACGCGTGAAGGGAATACGGAGGTCAGTTACGTCCTGATGCCTTAAAAAAAATCACACTTCTAAGTTGACGCAATAAAAAGTTATAAGTAGCCATTTATGCACGAATTTTGTGAAAACGCACTTTTTCGAAAACCTATAGGGTACTTCCCGTTGAGCTAGAATTCTAAAATTTGGCAAGAAGTAAGACCTTACAGTATACATATAGGAATAAATATAAAAATTGGTAAATAAAAAAATTATATTGTAAAATAATAATTATTAAAAAACAAAAAACCCGACTGCAAAAAATAACCACTAACTAAAAAGGGAAAAACAAGTTCTATAATTTAGTGTGTTGAGTATACAGTACACCGTACATTATGTTTTATTCGATACTTACATACACAACAGACATATTTTAATGCATTAAAAATATAATTTATACGTTAAAAATTAATAGTTCTAAATTATAGAACTTGTTTTTCCCTTTTTAGTTAGTGGTTATTTTTTGCAGTCGGGTTTTTTGTTTTTTAATAATTATTATTTTATTTCAGACTTTTTAGTTTTTTTAGGGTTCCGTATCTCAAAGAGAAAAAACGGAACCCTTATAGGATCGCTTTGTTGTCTGTCTGTCTATACGTCTGTCAAGACCTTTTTCTCTAAAACGCGTCAAGGGATTAAGCTGAAATTTGTCAAATACGAAGGTCAGTTACGTCTTGATGCCTTGAAAAAATCACACTTCTAAGTTAACGCAATAAAAAGCTATAGCCAATTATGCACAAATTTTGTATGAAAACGTACTTTGTTGAAAACCTAAAATTATCGGGTACTTCCCGTTGACCTGGAGTTGTAAAATTTAGCAAGAAGTAAGAACTTATAGCACATATATAGGAATAAATCTAAAAACTAGTAAATTATATGTAGATCATTGGAAAAATCATTACCAACTTATAACTGAAATTCGCCTGATAAATGTGTGCCGCAACCGTCTATTTCATACAAAATTTGTGCATAATTGGCTATAACTTTTTATTGCGTTAACCTAGAAGTGTGATGATAGATCAAGGCATCAAGACGTAACTGACTTTCGTATTTGACAAAAATTTCAGCTTAATCCCTTCACGCGTTTTAGAGAAAAAGGTCTTGAAAACCATGCATTACGTTTTGGTTGTTCTTCCCATTCATACAGAACCCTCGGTGTGTGAGTCGGACTCGCACTTGGCCGGTTTTTTTATAAATAAGTGGCCCAGTTTAGAATGCTTAAAGTAGGTAACCTTTAACAATTTGTTAGCAAGTTTTTTGTTTCTAAGTATTTTTTTATTTTCGTTAAACGTTATATCTTTCATTTGAAATTGAAACTGCAAGTTCTTATCTCTATCTCTATATTATAACTTATCCATGTTCGTTTCATACTAAATGTATGCAAGCACCCGCATATATAAGTTTGTCAACTTGTCGCAGGAAAGTGTAATGTTCTCAACGTCTATTACTTTTGCTCATACCTCACGTTCCTACGGAACGCTCGGTGTGCGAGTCAGACTCGCACTTGGCCTGGTTATAATTTTGCAGATACTTCGCATCTTGTGCCATTTTTTTTTCCAAATTTTGTTTTTTGTAAAATTTTTAATACATGCCTAGACGCTGGGGTCTCACTTAGGGGACGTGAGATTTGGTGAGAGTAGTCTCAAGACTGAACCTCCGCCTCCTGTCTCCTAAGCCGCCCGGCACCCGGAAGCGCGGCTCACGCTTGGCCGCGTTTAGACACGAATTTGCCTGTCGATCTAATTGCGTTACTTCCTCGGTGGCGACCTCGAGCCGAGGCCGCCCGGTGCAGATTACATCTGCAGCCTCACTGGTCAACACGGGGTCATGGGTTCGATGCCAAGGGCAACTCAGATATGCATTCATATCTTTGCATAGGCTAACGAATCTAGTATATTTTCTGTTGGTATACGAATTTCATAGGCGAACGATTTTAGTATATTCTCTTTTAGTATACGAATTGCATAGGCGAACGATTTTTTATAGCATAAGAGGCAAACGAGCAGTTGAGTCACGTGATGTAAAGTGATCACCAACGCCCACAGACATCCGTAACACCAGAGGTCTAACAGATGCGTTGCCGACCTTTGAGGAAAGAATAAGCTCTTTTCTTGAAGATCCCTAGTATATTTTCTTTTAGTATACGAAACGAGCAAGATCCTATTGATGACTATAATCACCCCTGAACATCCGCAGATGCGCCTTTTCTTCGTCCCTCTCCAAAGGCCACCGGAAACTCACACACCTATTTATGAGGTATCTTGCCGGTTTCGCCAACTCAATGCAACATGAAAGTCGTCTGGAATGATCAAAATTACTTTTTATTCCGAAAAAATTAATACCTTCCTAGTGATAGATTTCAAGTGAAACCGCAGGATACAGATAGTGATATAATGACGTTCTCAGATGACCCAGAGGATAACAGCATGAATAATTTGATAATGATTTAGTACAATATGTAATTTTGTTTATTTTGGATACCCACACCAGCCAGGCAGCCACCACACATTACTCGCTACGCCTGAGTTCTTAAAAAATATCCGTGTCTGGGAGGCCCGCAGCACAATATACTAGATTGAGATCAAGATTAAGATCTTAGGATTCCAGTCTTCCACAAATACCTATTACTCTATATTTCCCACTGTTTACCACAAGGATTTTGTACCACATCCGAGACCTTTGAGGCAAGATTTTATGGTCATCCTCGTTCTGTTTAGTTTCGAAACCTTGTGACCAAAATTCTGTTGAACTTAAATCCTTGCTTGTCAGTTGTCAATGATTAATACAACTGTAGTTTCGGTTCACCCAGGGCCGGGTGGACGGTGCGTAAAAGCATTTTCCCTGCGACAAAAAAAAAAGAAAAAAAAAACTGTAGTTTGTGAATAGATACCGCGGGCCTGGACTGCAGCGACTAGTGACAGGAACGTGAACTTTTCAGTCAATGATATTATTAGCTTAACAACTAGAGGCAACGTAAATTTTGGATGTGTATTGTCATTAATTTTGACCCTTACACGATATCGGCGCGAAGTGAATGCGGTGCGGTGTGCAAGTATCCGGTGGTCCAAGGTGGGCGGTGATGGAAGGAGGGCAACGCATCTGTTTAAAATTGGGGATGTCTGTAGACGTTCGTAGTCAAAGAAAATGGCACCGATTGCTTTTTGCTCTTTATACTTTTTGTAAGAGGTAGTACCATACTGCGTGCTTGCATGCAGTCGAATTGGGCCGGCACGACCGGGGAGATACCTCTCGCATACACGACACCAGCGTAAAGTGACAGCTGTGCTGTCGCGTTTCGTGCGGTGTGTAAGTAGCCGGTGGCCCATAGCCTCTATGCAGATGTTTGTGGGCGTCGGTAGTAATGAAAATGGCTCCGATTGCTCGTTTGCCCTCCTATACCATAAAAAATAAAAAAGAATAATAAATACTAAAAAAAACCCGTTTTTTTGTAAGTCTATTAAACATACCCATGGAGTATTTACCTATGTAGCTATATACCCTGTATTAGCTATGTATTTACCGCTATGACATGCCACGTAACAGAGAGTGCTGCTTCTTTATTTTATTCAATATTAAATAGTTACCTAAATATACATATTATATGTATGCACTTAATTACCTACCTATGTGTTAAAGTATATTTATTATTTAAAGAGACTGACTGACTGACACATCAACAAAATCAAAACTAAAATAAAAAAAAGACATCCAAAACTAAATTTTGAGATCTTGACCTAGGTAGCAATTTTCACATTATCATCATTATTACTATTCACACAAAAGGACTTTCAGGCGTCAACTAGGCCGCATTTTAAAATTCATCAATTCAGACCAGCATTAAAATAGTCGTAATGCCCAAGTGCCTTGTCCAACTCGAGAAGAACACAACATGACTTAATCGAGTAGTTCGCGCAACTCGCGATGTGTTACGCAAATCGATTTACCTGGAACAAATTGTAAGAGCTGTTTTATTATTAACTTTATAGAGCTAGAACCACTACTTCTTTGTAGCCAAATTCCAGTGACCAGGAAGGATAACTAATATAGTACATATATTATGATGTTTAGAAGTAAGTTAGATCTTAGTTTTTTCTTTTATTTTCTAATGAGCCTGTTAGATACTGGTGGCAATTTTTAATACAATAGCCGTAGCAATTCGTCGAACTAGCGAAGATTCGTTTGTTTTCTTGGCTTAGGGAGACGATAGGTGAACCCCCCTCTGTTAGAGTAGTACAGACACCCCTCTTCTCGCAAATGGGAAGAGATGTACCGGATGTGATAGATGTTAGCATTTCCAGGTGTTCGTATAAAGCCGGGACAATTTAAAGCCTACCCGGACGTATTAAACTGTCCACTTTTGTTATGATTTTCAAATTTGACTATTTTAGGCCGTGAATTGCGACATAGTGTTTGATTTTTTATGTACTATGCTACCAGTACGTACGTATCAATACACAAAATCTATGACTAACTGATCTGTCATGCTACCTGTTCCAAGTCTGACTCAAAGTCGTCAAACACAAAACGATTACGCTATCGTTTGGTAAAGTTGGCAATTTTGATGCGGTGCATGCGAAAAATTAAAGCTATCACACATGCAGATGCGGTAAGATATCTGTATGTGAGCGTTAATCTGTCAATCTCTGTAACTAAACTACAACTAAACTTAAGGAACACCACACACTACGCCGACAATTTATATTTTACCGTCAAGTATCTGTAGGTACAGACATATTATATTGAATGTTGGTTTACAGTTTACGCACAGATATCTTATCGTATCTGCTTAGTGTGTGGCAGCCTTAAAGCTTGATTCAGAAACGAAGTATTCCGAGTGAAATCAACTCGAGTCAACTCGCAACTCAATAACTGACCATCACTATTTCAGTACCTCTCGGTCGCTCAGGCGGACCGCACGCGTGTCGCCTTCGTTAGAGCCCTCTGGGTTGAACGAGGCCATAAAAAAACGTGTTCATAATCCCCACAGGGAGAACAACACGCTGTTAAAATTCGTTTTTATCGAATCATAAAAGTGTAGCTAGTGTTGAATATATTGATTTTAAAATATTGTTTGTTTTGTATTCAAATCGCGGAGGAATAAAATTCAGTAAGGAGTAAGTACATACCGCATATTGTTATTAATTTGAGAATGTTTTGTGTGAATTATATTAGTAAATTGTATTCTACTTTTCCCCGCGGCTTCGCTCGCGTTAAAGCCCTTCGATATACATCAAAGAACATTAAAATAGAACTGGAATAGGCTTAATTCCAATATCTGTCACAATTTTTTTGATCCTTCTAAAAAATATTTTTTTCTCATAAAGTAGGTATCCTATATCCTATCTCATTTCTGTTACATCTAGGAATACGTGTACAACTTTTCATGGTGATCGATTGAGTAGTTTTGGCGTGAAAGCATAACAAACAAACGCATATTCACGTTTTTAATATTAGTATGATTATGTTCTAGTCTAGGTAGTCTAATTTAAAAACATGCCTGTTGTTTCGGTCGCTGTCAATATTTACTGTATTCGCTGACATATATAATAATATTGTTAGTAAATAAGTTCATCATGCCTACTCTGAAGTATTAAATCAACATTGAGCTAAAATATGTTTTGAAGTTCAATGTGTCGTTACATCTATTTATTATATAAAATTCAACGTGACATAGCCAGCTATCAACACACAGCCCAAACCACTGGACGGATCAAGCTGAAATTTGGCATCCAGGTAGATGTTACGACGTAGGCATCCGCTAAGAAAGGATTTTTAGAAATTCAACCCCTCAGGGGGTGAAATAGGGTGTAGAAGTTTATATGGATTTCTTAAAAATTCAACGCGGGTGAAACCGCGGGGCACAGCTAGTTAATATTATAATTTTGTATACATTTTGAAAAAATGCATCTTTTTAATATCTAGATCGACCAAAAATCAAAATAAAAGTGTTTAAAACATTTTTGTACGGTAATTAACAGATTAAAAGAGCACGCGGAGCCTCTCGCTGACTACCTACACCCACATATATCTACACAATCGGAAGTTTTTCAGTTGCATAATTATTATTTTTTGACCTAACGCATAAAATGTACGAAACGCGACCGCACCGACTTGCCGGTATTACTGGTGATAATGCTTTTCCGGCCCTGCCGCGGCCGGTCGGATTATGCTGCGGTGCTGGGTATTAAGAGGTAATGTCCAACAGCATGCATTCATGCAGCCGAATTGGGACGGTACGACTGGGGAGGTACATAATCGCTTACACTACTAACACTAGTGGTTCTTAGCCTTTTAGTCCTGAGGGACCCTGAGGCAAAATGTTCGTTATGCCGCGGACCACCCAGTTGCTTTATTGATCTGGAGGTAATAATGTTGAAGACTTGACGCGCTCGGGTAAGGTTGTGTTGACTCTTGTCACTTATTGGCATGATCACTAGTGGTCCGCTGACCACCGGTTAAGAACCACTGGCATAAACAGTACACGACACCGGCATAAAGTGACGGCGCCGCTGTCGCTTTTCGTGCGGTCACTCAACATCAACAACTCATCATTATTATAACCTTTTTATAGATGTCTATGGGTTTCGGTGGTCAAGTCAATGGTTCCGACTGCTCGTTTGCCCTCTTATACTATAAAAAAAAGCGCACCGCTAGATTCTGTAGTTCGCAGTCCGCAAGACGCAACGCGAATTCTGGTGAAAGGTACCTCCCCGGTCGTGCCGACCCAACTCGAATGCAATGCAAAAATCGGAATCATACTAGATAACATTAAATAATATTTCATAACATACACAATAATATTTATATGTACTAATAAAACGCGACCGAGTTTTAGCTTTCGCCACAAAGCCGGCAGAAGTATTTGTTTGCGTTGGCTGTATGCCCGGATACGCTTTGTGCGATGAATAACTTAAATAAAAAAAAAAGTTTCGTTTTGAATTTTGTATGTAATGCCAACCGCACCAGGCTTTGTTATTGCAACATTTGTTTAACCTGAGAATACAAAATATGTAATTTTTTATTTTTTTAGTCTTAACGACAAATTCTGTTACTACAGGTACCTATTCGATAATAGGTAAATAAAATATGAGCTGGATTCCTTTCGGAAAGATTGGGGCTGTCTGACACTTGATAGAGAAGTGAGAAAAGAGAGTAGAGAGGCTTTGGCCCAGCAGTGGGACACACCAGGCTGACAATAAACTTTCAAGTGTTGATCGATCTTTCGACTAGCTGTATAAAATAGAAGGAATTCTTGGGACCTCGAAACGTTCTGTATAAAATCGATTTTATAAAATCCAACTTAAAAATCGGATTAAGTAATTTCTTCTTTGAAAATATTCGATTTTAACGGGAAGTTATGACTTCATGTCATGTTATTCATGACAACGAAACGTGTACTTTCTATGTCACTTCCGCCTGATTCCTCCTGCAATGCAGTGCCGCTATTACCTAATCGATGAAACAAAAAAATAAGTAAATAATATATATTTAATTATGAACCTTTAGCAGATGGGAACGCCTATAGATGACCTCTCCATTTGGTCAAATACTCAAAGCTTTTTACTCATACCGTAGGTACGGAATATACCATGATAACAGAGTTTTAACTGATACTGCGTACGTGTTATCAAATGATACCACTGCTCAACAAAAGTCTCCTTCAATAACCGTCAAGGCGACCGATTCTTGCAACTCGCATTCATCCGCGAACCGCGACACTCATATTATCAAACTGGCTGTGTTTACGACTTCTCCTGCGACGAATTTATAAATAATACTAGCTGCGCCCCGCGCTTTCACCCGCGTAAATTTGGATGTCGTGGAATAAAAATAAGTGTCCAAGTTACTCTCTATGTGTGTGCCAAATTTCATGAAAATCGGTTCAGCAGTTTTTGCGTGAAGGAGTAACAAACAAATATACAAAAGTATTGTAAATTACTTCCTTAGTGCACCAGCAGACATACAACAATTGTAAAAAATACCTATCGCATAATATTAGACATTTAATAAAAAAGCTTTTATTTTAATATTACAAACAGACACTCCAATTTGATTTATTTAGATAACCTTTTTTATCAACACTAATGTTGTAACATTCTACTTATGTTTTCAATACTTGACTTATAATAACTACTGTTATAGCTCAGACAACAAAAAACTCAATTTAAGCAATTTGACATGATGTTATAATGTCCAAATCGATATCGTAAAATCTCATTATAACACTGTGTGAGAGCGAGAGAGAGGGAGAGCCTCATATTCAAAATCCTAACAGCGCGCGTTCGCTCCTGATTGGCCCTGCGCGCGCTGCAGCTGCGCTCTCATTGGTTCAATGCCAGCTTGCAAAGGATTTGCGAGAAAGAGACAAAGCTCTACAAAAAAATGAAAGCAAAAATGAACGCCACAGACAACGAATAATCTACTGTTTAGTAGAAATTTAAAAGTAAAGTCATGTGATTTTTTCACATTATATTACAACATTGAAGCTAGTATTTTATTAACATTGAATTATAAAAACTAAAAAGTATATATTTACGCGCCGCAATTTTTGCAATCAAATTAAAGTATTTAATAAAAATATTTATCTTCGAAGAACATTACATTTTAAATCGTCGGTCAAGCAGTCGTCGCCTCGTCGGTCAAACAGTCGCCGCGCCGGTCCAACAACGAATGGGGCAATACGCGTGAATTTAATGTTTCGCAATGTTTGATTAATTGATTCATTGCATTAGTGAAGATAAAGTAGTGTATGCAACTGCATATAACACGGGTATTAAAACACTCGTGAGGTACTATTTTGAAACTCGCGTTCGCTCGTTTCAAAAATTCACACTCGTGTTTTAATACCCTTCTTTATATGACAGTTGCATAAACTGCTATTAAATAATCTATTATAATATGTTAAATCTATGTGTAATTTACTAATGATTTAATTAATAGTCGAGAAAGACTTCAAAAACGCGCCACAACATTCGCCATCTTGAATTACTTCGTGGCAGGCGCGTCCAAACTGCAAGATTTAGCGTTACATAGCTGGTATTTTAATTGATTCGCTGTTTGTACTTCCACGTGAATGGCTGAAATGTTTGTTTTCTATAATTCAAGGACAGGA
>LUGF01030068.1:102067-112950 GCA_001625245.1 Calycopis cecrops
TTTTTTTTTTTTTTACGATATAGGTGGGCAAACGAGCAGCCGGAGTCATTTTTATGACTACCGACGCCCACAAACATCCGCATAGAGGTTATACAGATGCGCTACCCTCCTTTCTGCTCCCACCTCCATGGGCCTGTCTGTGAGCATGAGGTGACAATTCGGATGCAGCGCATCACGCCACGGTAGTGCTACGCTGTGTGAATAGGGCCGAGGGTACCTCTCGCTTATACGATACATGTGTAAGTACCCGGTGGTACCAGGTTTGATCCCCTATTCTCTCGTAGATGGGAGATATGCATACACATAACTAGCTGGTGCACGCAACTTCGTACGCGTACCGTAGTCCTAATAAAATAAGAAACTTTTTTTTTTAAATTTTCAAATCCCTCGGTTAAAGTATAATTACTGAATTTCTCGAAGGAATTAGCGATTTTCCCGCAGTAAAAAGTGTTCTAGATGTTGACCAGGCTTAAACACCACAAAAACTTTCATTCGAATCCATCCAGTAGTTTCGGAGATTAGTCCGGACAAACAGACAAACGACAAACGACAGAAAAAAAAAATAAAAAACATTGAAAAGTATTCTAATACTATTTTAACATCGCCCCCGAATGATTTTTCGTAAATATATTCAGTGTACAGACACACGGATTTTATTGTTTTATTATATCTATAGATATAATATGAGTGTTTGAAATCAGTAATTTAAATATTATTATAATGGCCAGTCTAAAATCCATCATCTTACAAGCAAAAAAGAAAAAAGGTCAGATTCGTACACCGAGAGTTTTGTACCAAAAATACATTTTTTGTCTGAATGTTATCTTAATTCTGGCCAAAAAGTCATGATACTAGGTCATGGGGATCATGGTAAGAAAAATACGTTTGCGTACCTTTGCGGCCAACAAAGTAATCCTTGTAGGATCCCTTCTGTCTTTTGAGGTCCCTTTTTTTTGTGGGTTATTCTCATGGATACCCAGCCGCCCGGAGAGGCAGCTGGATTATGCCGGACTCTTACCGGCTGAACCCCTACTGTTCTTTCTCCTCGTACCTCACGACGGGCACTCATCCGCGAACCCGCCGGTGCCTGGTCGCTCCTACAGCCCCTCCACGTGGAGTATGGAGCTCCTCTCCAAGGCGCGCCAGAAAACACAAAGGCGCACCTTACTTCCAAGTTCCAAGGCCCCGATCCAAGGGTTACGGCCCAACCACGAGACCGCTACCCAGGGCCAACCATTAAGCACCGCAGAGGACAGGGAGGACGGCAACGGCACACCGCATCCTCTTCCTCTGCGGCCCCACCGCCAACGCAACAGACGGTGCGCCCCCGTTCGGTCGCGGGAGACAGGGCGCAAGACAATTTACGCTGTCTTCTTTAGGGTCAATTCACACCAAAAGCGCGGCGAAGGGCAGCGAAGCGGAGCGCAGTTTATGTGTCATATGAATTTCAACTTTATAATAATGACTATAATACCTATTATCGCATGAGAAACTCGAACGAGACGCGCGGATTCCCGCGAAGTCGCTGGAATGCGCGAGAAGTCGCTGGAATGCTCCAGAAGTCGCGAGAATTCGATAATAAGTATGAAAATAAAGTTGAAATTCATATGACACACAAACTGCGCTCCGCTTCGCTGCCCTTCGCCGCGCTTTTGGTGTTAATTGAACCTTATTGGTGTTTTTTTTTAATAATTAAAGATTAATTAACACAATCCTTGCGAAGTAGTTGAGAGACGTTCTATTTTAATCCTATAATTTGGTACATCCTCAGGAGCAAACTGAGTCACAGGATGAATCAGACATTGCACAGATGCAGCAGTTGTGTGAACATGAAAATAGATGAAATACTCATGCATACTTAACTACTACTTGTTAAAATAACAAAGATGTATCCTAGTCATCTCCGCTGGACATATTATCATATCAATGTTATAAATGCGAAAGTTTGTATGTGTTTGTTTGTTTGTTTGTATGTTACTCCTTCACGCAAAAACTGCTGAACCGATTTTCATAAAATTTGGCACACACATATAGAGTAACTTGGATTAACACAGGACAGTTTTTATCCCGAAAAAATGTTCCTATGGGATGCCATGGGATGATTTACCACGGGATCGAAATTTACGCGAGTGAAACCGCGGGGCGCAGCTAGTAGTTCATATGACGGGACATATGGGGTATGCACTCAATGGAAATGATTTTTTTAAGTGACGTAATTTTCGAATTCCGTTTTTACTTCTGAGAGTACAGAACCCAGACCAAGTTTAGTAAGAAGCGGTGCCACGATGCATTGCAGCCGAATTGGGCCAGCAGGATACTGGCGTAAAGAGTCGCGTTTTGTGCGGTGTGTAAGTAGCCGGTGGCCCATGGAGGTGGGAGTTGAAAGGAGGGCAGCGCATCTGTATAGCCTCTATGCGGATGTTTGTGGGCGTCTGTAGTCATGAAAATGGCTCCGGCTGCCCGTTTGCCCTCCTATATCAAAAAAAAAAAAAAGACAGCTGTGCTGTCGCGTTTTGTGCGGTGTTTGAGTATCCAGTAGCCCATAGAGGAGTGCGTATGATCTAGGGTAACCTATTTGTATAACGTTTATGCGGATATCTAGGGGCGTCAGTCATAAAAATTGCGCTTGCTCGTTTGCCCCCTATGCTACAAAAAGAAGACCAACGGGACAATGACGCGCGGACTGATTAGATACAGTAACCGCATTAACAACACAGATCTTATCCAGTGTTTCCCATCGCGGGCATGTGCGATGGAGAGATAACGTCAGGGTTTTTTAATTAGACAGGTCATCGCCTGCTCCCACAGTGAGATGTATCGAGGCCGGCAAGCGTGAAGAGCACGCTCGCCCGCTTCCATGGGTGTGAACAGGGTTTCTCCAATTTTGAATTACTTTTGGCATTTTTTTTTTTTAATGATATTCGGGGGCAAACGAGCAGTCGGAGCCATTTTCATGACTGCCGACGCCCATAGACATCCGCATAGAGGCTGTACAGATGCGCTGCCCTCCTTCATCCTCCCACCTCCATGGGCCACAATGGCACCCCATGGCATTACAATAATACAACTTTAACAGATTACGCGGTTGATATATTTATTTTAGAAGCTCGACGTTTCGGAAGATGTACAGTAACCATGGTTGCGACTCACGGGGGGACTGAGATGACAATAGAACATCTGTCATCTCCACACGTGACCATGGTGACTTGAGCGAATGTAATGACTAATTCTCGTAAACTTAAGAAGTCATTGGTCATTACTTTTGTCAGTTAACTTATTTTAATTCCTAGCAATGGACTAGGTTTAATGTGTTCCAAGCGAAAAAATATTAATAAATAATAATATAATCATAAATAAATAAATATCTGTGGACTTTACACACCACGTTAGCCTAGCCCCGTGCTAAGTACCGTAAGGACTTGTGTTACGGATACTAGACAACTAAATATATTTAATATCCTACTAATATTATAAATGCGAAAGTTTGTGAGGATGTTTGTTACTCTTTCACACAAAAACTACTGAACGGATTTTCATGAAACTACAGTAATATAGCTTTCATATCTGAATAACATTTTTTATAATCCGAAATCCACGCGGGCGAAGCTGCGGGCGGAAGCTAACGTTTTATACATTTAAGAAATTTTATATATTAAAGATTTTTATTATAGAAATACATATAATACATAGATAAACATCCATGACCTAGGCGGGATTCGAACCCGCGACCCCCGGCGCAACATGCTCCACTTATCCGAGCCCTGTACCACTGCGCCAGCATCTTATTCGTTATTTTTTAATTATTTCTGACATGAAATCTAGAAGCTCTAGAACTCTGTTTCTGTTGTTGCAGATTCTAATCGTGTGTACCAAATTTGAGCCAAATCCTTTCTGTAGTTTTGTTCTAAAATTCTATTTCTATAGGATCTTGGCGTTCACTGAAATAGGTCAGTTTTAAGTATAAAGGTGATGACAATAGGCGAAGATTCTAGTACTATTGAAATGGGAACACTGAGAAATATATTATTTCGCCGAAACTTCGCGAAAAACCGTTGAGTGTGTCAGAATGTCAACTGGGGCAGACAAGTAGGGCGGGCTATTTATACCCAAGTCTGACCTTAGAGACGGGACCATATGCGATAAGTACTTAGTGCAAGAAAGAAAAAAAATATTTGAACACAGCGCAAGAACTTAGAAATTGTTTTTGATATAACAAAGCAGTGTAAACTAACATAGTAATATTATTTGTATGTTTGTTTGTCGTTTCTGTAGTGGTAAGAAAATGCTCTGGTGTCTTTAGTAACTTCTTCACAATTCTCTGAAAAAAGATTTGCACAATAAAAAGCGCACCGTAAGTTTTCAATCCGTTGATTGAAAACAGCTAGAATCTTTCTTTCTTTATAGTTGATGGAATATTGTCACTACTTGATGGAAATTCATATTATACTTATAAATAATATACTGTCTTTCTTTAATCTTTGTAGAAGCAGCTATATTAATAATATTACTAAAATACACAATTTGCTATCTATATATTTTTATTTATTTATTTATTAAATACATAAACAGACACAGGAGAAATTACACAAAAAATCCCGCAAAAACCAAATATTTGGTTTGTCCGCGGGTACATATATAGCAAATTGTGTCACGATGTTTGTGTGGGGTAATCTTCGGTTTATTACAGCCACAGCAACGCGTAGCCCGATTAGCTAATCTATACTAATTCTATACTAGTATATATAGTCGATTCGTGCTATTTCAACCATTCATTCAATAATAGAATGTGTACAAAGTATCCGGTGGCCCATCCGGGAGGACGAAGGAGAGTAGCTCTTGTCTTATTTATGCTCATGTCTATGGGCATCTGTAATCCAACAAAAGACCCGACTTTACTCTTACACTATAAAAAACAATCAAGCTGGCTGGAAAGAACTTGCTCGCGATGTTAATAGCAAACGCTACAGTCATTCGTCTGTCTGTACTCTGTAGCCGGTGATCGCTGTCCTAAAGGATGTGAGGTCAGGTGAAGGCCCTGGTCTTTGCCGTGTTGATCGTAATTCGTTTACTAGGGCTGCCACACGAGTGGTTCGGACACGATAATATCAAGTATTAACAACAATGTGATTTAAAAACGTTCAAAAAGCAGTTGGAGCTATTTCATTACTACCGACGCCTATAATCCACCGCATAGACGTTGCCCTCTTCTTCCTACGGGTCACCGTCTACTTACATACTGCACGAAACACGGCGGCACACCTGTCACTTTACTGTATCGTGTAAGCGAGTTATAATTCGACCACGAAAATAAGTTACATCGGCTTTCGTCGTTGACGCAGAACAGCGCAACATAGGCCGATCTAATCCGATGTATAACACCAATTCAATAAAAACCTTATTCTACAACTAATAAGGCTTAAAATATAACAAGACGTGAGCTTATGCTATCTCGCTCGCGATATTTGTGCTGCATGACTTTTGACGTGTGTTTGAATGACAGCCTATTAGAGCTGACGTTCGGCTAAGCAACTGACGAATGCCAATACAGCCAGCTCTCGTTTGACCAATGGCGAATGAAGAATTTTCCGTGCAAAAATATTGCCTGGTGATTGGCTTAAATAATTTCGCGCCTTTCAAAAAAATGTATTCTGCGCAGGTACATCGGTGTAACTTATTTCTATGGTACTATTATACCTCCCTGCTCGTGCCGGTCCATGCACGCACGAGGCACTACCTTCTATTTTGAATGAAAACATTTTAATTTCCCTTCATTACAACAACACATCCTCGCCGTTTTCCTCGTGGAGTAGGCAGAGAGACAAATCGCAATCCTTGCACTTCCTCCTCATTCATGACTCTCTTCCTCATTCATTCATCTTCCCCATATCAACTATACAGGGTTATTTATTGATGTTAAAATAAGGAAGTAAACATCATTCCAAGGGTGTGTTTTAAATTTTATCGTCTAATTATAATATTTTGTTAAATAAAAATCGATTTGAAATGGTCCTTAAAAATACAGCGATCGTGGTTCATACGCGAAATGTATCGCCTTCAAGGTCAGTGACGCCAGCCGAGCGACACTCGCAAGTCATATGGCACGCGGTGACCAAGAAATACGTTTATAACATGGGACAAAGTAATTTTAACTAATTATTTTTTTATTCTTTTTTATTTCATTAATCGAACATACTAATGATTCTGAACCATACCTGAAAATATGGCCTGTGACCAAAAAATAACCCTGTATGAGAGGAAAATGTAAGAGGAAGTGCTGTGGTTACATTGCGGCCGATTCAAGCGGGTACGACGGAATTCGTCTTGCTTATGGCGGGCGTAATGTGATAGTTGTGTTGTTCATATCTATTTTTGATATTTATTACATTTGTAATTCCTTTTATACTATAAATGCCGGCCAAGTTCAAGTCGGACTCGTATACAGAGGGTTTCGTACCAACGATAGGCACGAGATAGTAAACTTCTATAATTTGTTTCAAGATTTATTAGCTAAGATATTATAAAACACTTTTTGACAACCCTAATCGACCGCCATGACTGAAATAACCTCTGACTCATGCTTACGCTAACTTACACTACACCATCACAGGATTCTGACCCCTGCGTGTACAACTTAAGGGCCGTATTCCCGCGACTCAATACGTAAATACGACTACCCTATTAATTTAATGATTCTCTCCCTACGGGCGAACGGCCGCCATTTTGAGATCCGGTGACACATTTACAAGAAGTGTCTTGCACTCTTGGGGCGTGAGAGACTCTTTAACCTGCCATGTCGGAACCTGGGTCGGATTCAGGGTGGGACAAGTAGCAAATTCTATTAAAGGCATCTTCTTAGTTCTTACACAGGGTCGGATTAAGCTATGGGAGCAAATAGCAAATAAAAAAAATTGCAAATTCTAATAAAAGTACCTCTTGGCTCTTACACAGGGCCGGATTAAGCTACGGGAGCGAATAGCAAATTAAAAAAATAGCAAATTCTATAATTAATTAAAGGATCTTTTACACAGGGTCGGATTAAGATTTATTTTGTTTTAATAAAAGCGGGCGGAGCAGTCGGAGCCATGTCATGACTACCGATGACAATGGACATCTGCATAAAAGTCAGACAGACGCGCTGCCCTCCTTCTTCTCCTTCCTCCATGGGCCACCGGCTATTTACACACTGCAACGCGACAGCACAGTGAGAGACACTTAAACTTACACGGAGTCGGATTAAGCTATGGCGCATGTAGCAAATCCAGTTGAAGGAATCTGACATAGGGTCGGATTAAATTATGCGAATATGTAGTAAATTCTATTAAAGGCATCTCTTAGTTCTTACACAGGGTCGGATTAAGCTATGAGGACATGTAGCATATTTTATTAAAGGGATCATACGTAGATATAGATTAAGGCGCTATGGGTCCCAATTGCGATCCGCCTAGTTAATTTTGCGTGGACGTCGCTCGAAAATAGAGACAATATTTAGATTAATATTATTTTATAAAAATAACCATACGCTTATATAAAAAAGTGCCTCCATAACTTTCTTCGATTACTTATTGGGAAGAGACACATATTTTTGTTGTAGAAATAACTTTGATAGTTATTGAATAGTATTGATTTAAAAATTGATGGAAACGTCAGAAATAGTGTTTTGTCACGATTTTTTTCTATCGAGGCAAAATTCGTTAATCGTGTTTCGACGACCTAAGAACGATGCCGTATTTTGATAACATTAACCACAGCTAAAAAAAATATGATAATCAATAGTTTTTAAAGGTTACGTTTGAATATACGTGAGCACGGATTGACAAATTTGGAGCCCATTTCGCCTTAAGCTATGGGAGTATTAAATTATATTCACAGGGCTGGATTAAGCAGCAGGCATGTAGCCATATACTGTTCAGGGATCCTCGTTATTTCTCTTTCAAGTTTTGAAGTCAAAACTTATTTAGCAGCGTTTGGAAAAATGTTACATGCATGCTATACGTAGCACGGGACAGTGGAGATATGTAACTCGAACCTGCAGTGCTATTCTGTAAAAATCAAATTCGATATCGAATCTCACTCAGGTGACCGCACTCACTTCGAAATCGAAATCACTTAGTCACAAGTGATTTCGAGATTCGTGGGTGAAGTGATCGTCGAAATATTCGGGAAATAGCCCTGTAGTCTTTCTTACGACTCGTGAATTTCTGATGCCGATTGGATGGAAAGAGGGAAGAAGAGAAATGTCTACAAAACACTTATTACGCCGATGTCTGTGGGCGACCGACATTAGTAGTCACTAATCATTAATCATCGAACGCCTCCGCGGTCGTTGACCCCGTTTACTATTTAAAAAAAAAACTGCTCTTAAAATTACAAACACTTGTCTCTTGGCGAGTACACATGCTCAAGTGCACTGGGTCGATGACTCGCGTCTGTATGTGGGTCACACGTTCGGTTCCCGCGCACGGTAATTATTGACTTCTTGTTGTTGTTGAAAAAAGGAGAGAGAGAGAGAGAAAGAGAGAGGAGATTTATATGTGCAATGTGTATTTAAGGAGCATCGCGAAATGTGTAAAAACGGGCCAAGAGCGAGTCGGACTCATGCAATGAGGGTTCCGTACCAACGAGAGGTAATAATAGCAATCCCTCCCAGCCGATTTCGGCTACGCCGGCCGTCTATATAGCCGAGCCATCTGCGCAGGGCATATTATAGTGCACAAGTGTGCGCGCAGACACAAGTGAACTCTCTGTTATCCTCATATTCCGATGGGACGGCAGTCCGACACGACCGGAGAGAAATCAGGCGCAGGACCGACGACTTAACGTGCTCTCCGAGGCACGGGGGTATAACACAGCCAACTTCCTGACTCCGGACTGTTGTAATTGAAAAATCCCAATAACAATTTTTGGTTCCGTTTTTTCTTTTTAAAATACGGATCCCTAAAAATAGGTAACAGAAACGTACTTTATTCTCGAGAGGCATATACTATAGTCGAACTAGTGCAGTGGGAAACCATAGTTCAAATTTTCGGCATAGATGGTACGCCTATGTATCTATCTATGTACTTATCTGTAAAAGATGTTTTCTGATGAGTTATTACAGCCACCAGATTCATCTCCCAGGCTACACGACAGTATAAACAAATAGGGAGCGTCCATACATTCGTGAGGTGTATTTTTTTTTAATTTTCTGTAGGACTAAAATAGGATAATCCTTTTCTTTGTTTCAATCAGAAAAAAATGCGTAATATTTGCCGAAACCAACTCTTTCTAACGTAAGATTAGGTGAGATTAGACTCNNNCCCCCCCCCCCTTAAACATCTCACGTAATTTATGGACGCCCGTTAGAAGAAAATTCACAAACCAAATAACCAAAATTACACAAATAACTCAGCAGTAACAGTACAATTTGAATTACTTACAATTATTATTAATTGGAGGAATTAACTTCAGAAACCGAAGTGCTGTTTGAAATATGTCCAATTCTGTCAAGTATACATATATTTCTGTGTGTTATATCGTTGAACAAGCGTAGTGCGTTTGTAGTAGCCGGTGGCCCATTAAGGCGGAGAAAGGAAGGCAGCGCATCTGTATAGCCTCTATGCGGACGTCTATGGGCGTCGGTAGATATTAAAATGGCTCCGACTGCTCGTTTGCCCCTCTATACCATAAAAAAAAAAAAAAAAAAANNNTCGGGAAAGGCTAACACGAATATATTCTAAAAAAAAAAAAATATTATAATATATATAACGAAATATTATAAGTAGGGGTACGTAAATTTCGCAAATAAAAAATCGTGATTTCGCATTTTAAAAAACTCAAAATAGACGCATTTATTTCGCAAAAAAAAATACAGTGTTAAAAATTCAATTAAAGGCTAGCATTGTTGTAATTTCTACATTTTCATCTTTCATTGTTTGCCTGCGATCAGTTACGACAATGTTGTAGATACTAAATTACCTCTCGGCATCAACACTATTGACAGGGCAATTGAGACATTGAACAGCTGCTTTTGCAAATCCAGGGTAGCAAGATTTTGATGCAGCTAAAACTCGCATTACATCCACAGGAGTTTCTTGACCGACCAATATACGTAACAATTGTTAGCGCGTCTGATCAGCATTTGAAAGCACGTAACGTAAAAAGGTGCGAAAGTATTTTTCAAATTTCGCTTTTATCGCAAATAAAATGCAGATTTAGCTTTTATCGCATCTATTTCGTAAAAACGAAATTTACGTACCCCTAGTTATAAGGACTTAGTGATTAACGTGTGCCCTTCATCAGGTCGCCACCGGAACCCGTCGCCAGCTCTGCGTGAGGCGCTGCAGATCCTGAGGGAAGCCTGGACCGAGCCAAGAGCCCTGAGAGAACGTTGGTGAGTGATCTGTCACCATTTTTCTCTCCTTAAAAAACGTATCCGAAAGAAGACGGTTAAATCTATATATACATACATATATAAAACTCAAAGGTGACATAGCCATCTATCAACGCACAGCCCAAACCGTTAGACGGATCGGGCTGAAATTTTGCATGCAGGTAGATGTTATGACGTAAGCATCCGCTAAGAAAGGGTTTTTTAAAATTCATCCCCTAAGGGGGTGAAATAGGGTGTTGAATTTTTATAAATTAAGGTTTTTTATAACGGTTTTTTATAAATTAAGCGCGGGTGAAACCGCGGGGCACAGCTTGTAATTAATATAAGTGATCTGCTTAGTGTGTGATGCTCCTAGAGTTTAGTATAGAGAGATATATAATAAACATTTTCAAATTCAAAATTCAAATTCAAATTCAAAATTCTTTATTTGTAAAAATGCGGTACATATAGTTGTTAATACAATATTTTGTCCTGCACATTTGCCATGTTACTTTATGGCATACAAAAACATGTT
>LUGF01030068.1:172697-184191 GCA_001625245.1 Calycopis cecrops
TAATAAGACTCTAAATATACTTTATGAAGTTGTTTTATTTATTTACAGTCAGTATTACATAATATAAAATATACTAACAATACTTATATAGACATCTTAAGTTTACGCGAATGATGCACATTATAATAAAGCTATTTAAACGGCCTCACTGATCATCCTTGGTTGAAATCCGTGCTATTTAGCGAGGATTTGTGCTTTATCAAATCTATATCTGACGAACAGTCTGGCGCAGTGGTGCAGGGCTTGGATAAGCAGAGCATATTGTGCCAGGGGTCGCGGGTTTGAATCCCGCCTTGGTCATTGATGTTTATCTATGTATTATATGTATTTTTCTATAATAAAAAAATTAAATGTATAAAATTTCTTAAATTTATAAAACATTAAATTAAATATATTTCCGTTGTCTAGTACCTGTAACATAAGTCCTTACGATACTTAGCACGGGGGGTTAAATAACGTAGTGTGTAAATTCCACTGCAAAAACTTCCCTTTAGTTTTCAAAAATTATCCTACTTTTCTAGTGACAACACCGTACCACTGGTAAATTGTGAAATTAATATTCTTATTTTCTTAACAATACATACGTAAATTTAAAAATTTACCGGTGGAATAAGATCTTCTATTTGTTATTAGATATTCCTGCATGGTTGTGACACAGTTGAACAAAACAAACCAGCATATTTCTTTTTTTATTGAGAGCTTATAATCGCGTAACGGTCTAGATGATACTGACTTAAGCGAAGAGCTTGTCTACTACATGTAGTAGACACATTTTACGGCGCTTTCAGGTGATTGATGCGGTATCTAGACGTGTATATAATCAAAGAGCAACAAAAACGTTCTAAATAGTAGGTACTGGCAGTAATTTTCGGAACGCTAACAAACCTAATACGTCCCAAGACTTCATTTTGCTTAAAGAAGCGTTTTCGCGAGATTTACAAATTATGAATCTTTAATTTGAAAATTTGAGATAAATACTTATCAGAAATAAAAACATAAAAATGTATGTGTAGTTCCTTGATCACTGATAAACATTCTGGAGTGGTTTTGAAAACTTGGAAAATAGCCCATTTTACGATAATATAAATTTTATAGCCGTAATAGCTTTTTTTAGATCTGAAGTTATTTAACTTACAATGAATTTAGAATATAATTTAATAACTATATATCTATATTTAACATAAAATTACAAATAAACTTAGTTCTGATAGATGTCACTACTACTACTACTATTTTTATTTTTGATCTGTGACATGACAAGTACAATTAGTTCTTTCCTCGTACGTTAGAGCTTTATCATACTTTCGGCTTGCGAAGATTGCGAATGCGTTGCGGACGCGCGACGTAAACAGCGAATCCATCGTGAGTGAGAAGCAAATCTTTTTGTTCTATTTTCGTCTTTGAAGTTACTTAAGCAACAACAGTGTCTTCTTGTTGGAACGCATTTTAGTTTACACATGTATTTAAAGCGAAAAAATTGAGCGGGAAAAGTTAACATTTTAAAATGTTCACGACGAAATATGAATACTCCTTAGCTTAGAGAGTGACTTTTGAGCTTTAATAATATGAAAATCAGATAAAAATAATGCTCTCTTCTTAAACTTTATCGCAATAGAAACTTTCAACAGTTAACCACAAACAATTTGAGGGTCTCCACCACATGCTCTGCATATGGGCCGCCGAAGTCTAAATCTGGCTCTGAGTGTTTTAGCCAGGCATCCTCGATATGTTCGCGTCGGATTCTTTCCGCGCCCGCTTCGCTTGGAATCCGTCCGCTAACTGCCAGTGTGATAACGCCCTTAGAAGAGTCAATGTTGTTTAAAAATTACCGTTTGTACTGCATCTGGTTAAGCTCGTTGGATTTGAACTATGTGAGATTTGATCGTCATCAAAAAAGGATGAAGAATCTGTAAAAAAAATGCGTGTCTCAGATCCGACACCAGAATGTTTACTTGTATTGTGTAAATAAATTGTTTGCGTAAGTTAATGATATCGTAAGTAGATGAGAGGTTATGTCCACGGAACAATTCAAATATGCGTGCTTTTTTATTTTCTATGTACCTACCTAATATTGGTGTGCTATAATTAACACAATTTTAAAATTTATCATAAATATCTACTTGACATGATAGTTGTAGGAATCTTTTAACACAAGACCTTGTGTTAACAGTTAATACGTTAATACGTACTATACTACTAATACTACCTCAGTTACCGAGGTAGGAACATAATCCACGAATTTAGTTAATAAATAAATAAAGCTTCTTAGTTTTGCATACAATTTTGCAGTTATGTAATTAGAAATGTTCATTTTAGCTATTAGCGCATTTTTGGAAGAAAAAGAAGTTTTTAATTACCAGAGTTATATATTTATTTATCTAAAACCTGAGTTGAGAGCTTGTCATTGGGACGATTATCGAACGTAGTTATATACTCATAAAATATTTCGTAGTCATATATTAATGTTTCTTTAACTTACTTGATAAAGACATGTGTACAATTATTAGAATTATTCCTTGCTTTGAATTTTGTCATTTATAGTTATATGCATTTAAAGTTGAAACGGTCTTACAGTTTATATAAAACCCTACTTTTTTTCTCGAGCGTCAATCAATGATATGTTATACGTCAACTGAACTAAAATCCCAAAGCACCAGTTCATATGTTTTATTTATGGTCTTAGAAATATGCGATACCGTAATGATTGATGATATTATAGTATATTGATTAAACCATGATTGATTGATGGTCCAAACAAACATTTTGTTAAGTACGCAAATTTTTATATTTATTATTTATAGGCAAGTATGATTTTTTTTCGGGCTTTGGCCCACCACTCGTTCCCACCGCTACTAATCCTGCGTCGCCTGGATCGACAGCGGCAACCACACTTGACGCTTTGATATGATCGCATGGAGCCCGAGGGAAAAGCTAAATCTGTCTTGGGACCCGCAACGAATTTAATCAGAAGAAAGTAGGAGGAGTAGGAAATAATTCCAATTTCCCTCCCTAATCAAAGCGGGAGACATTACAAGATTGCAGTGCCCTAAATAATCCAAGAAATAGAGAGAGCAGCCAGGTGAAGCCTGGCTACTATGCACCACGGAAATATAAATAAATGAATTAATATGGAAACATTGTTGTCAAGGCAAGGCAAGTTTGAGGCAAGTATGAAAGCAAAGATTAAGTCAAATAAGATTATACTAATCCAGCAAAAAGCACAGATTTACAAGAACTCGCAAGATTAAAAAAATATGTACACCCGTACAATTACTATCATTGTAAAACACACCTAGAAATATATTTGAATTCCTAACAAACTTTAAATAACGTTAAAACGAAAGCCTAAAAATGAGATAAGTTTCTCGTAAATTGGAACACAACATGTACTAATTGTGGAATAGCATTAACTTCTCACGCCCTAAAAATAAACATGAATGGCCATATTACGGTAACTTCCATTGATCTTTATATTATTAAAATAAATAAGTTTACAGGCTTTATATTTTTTGGTAACGTTTTCATTTTCCTGTGGCGGTTGCAGATGATACATTCCTGCATGGAAGGAACAATGCAGATGGAGGAGTGGGTAAATAATTTGTCTCGCTTTACATTTACAACAGCGAAAGCAGGGTACAGATTTTTCATAATTATAGTAATATAGATATAGATCTATCTTATTACTAATCGAAATTATGTTATATTGTTCAGCAGATAAAAATATATATATATGTTTTTTAATGTTTCCGGTAGGAAAGATTTTGTTGTTTGATTGTATCGAATAGACTTGAAAACTTCTGGATCGATATGAACCAATTTTTTATTAACATAAAATACATTATCAGGATATGTTTTAATACGACTGAACAATTTATTTTTGATCCAAGCAACGATGTGAGCAAGGGTCGGCTATATATTTAAATGATTTTTCTATTTAAAAAAGCATCAGGATTGTCTATGAATATTGTTTTAATCTGTGGACGCATAACACGGGTCGTTAGTCTGTGGTAAACTTAATCGTCAAATTTTAGTTCTGCGATTAGCTATTCCGCCAAAGTACAGAGTCATCTAGAACTGATAAAATGGCAGAAGGCCAGGAAGAACCTAAAAAGATTACAATTACAGTAAAAACACCGAAAGAAAAACAACAAGTAGAAATCGAAGAAGATGCAGATATTAAAAAAGTAGGTTTAACTTTGTCGAACCTCATATTCATGGCGTATTAACACAGATAGTGGTGCAGTGCATACGCAATCAGCGATGACTATTATTTTATAGTTTATTTTATTAATTGTTGTGCTCATTAAATGTTTTAGCTCAAAGAGGCGCTCTCGCCAAAATTTAGTGCTGAACCCGAGCAATTATGTCTAATTTTTGCTGGCAAAATAATGAATGATGCAGACACACTGAAGCAACATAATATAAAAGATGGATTAACAGTTCATCTAGTTATTAAGACGCCTCCTAGACCTGAACCAGAAGGCGGAACACGCCGTCCACCAGGTATGTTGATAGACTCCAATGTCACTGTCAAATGTAAAATTTTATATTTTTTGTTGATAATTGCCATGAGAATTAAGAAGTAATGTTTTGATTTACTACGCAATACCACTGATTACTAATCATATTTATATACTGTTGTAGCTGATATTGGTGCTACACCATTTGGATTGAATTCACTTGGTGGTCTCGCTGGATTGGAAAGTTTAGGTCTAGGACAGAGTACATTTATGGATCTACAGGTAAAAAAATAATGTTTTCTTCATTTTTATCTCCTGTAAGCTAAATTAAACCTCATTCAATGTAAATTTATTTATATACATATATTATAAAGTAAACTTGATCCTTATATGCAACATTGTTTGACATAGATCTCCTCAAATACTCATAAAGTCAAATGCATATAAAATTGGATTGCACCATTCATTTTTAATCCATATTATCATTCTAACTTCACTTTTCCTGATTTTGATCATCCATTCAATGTATACTGAAGATTTTAGGTAATGGTTGAATTTGAAATTAGTGTAATAATCTATAATGAGCTTGTGGTTTACTTAGATCATTTTTTGCTACCTATGAATCAACTATATATTATACTCTATTCTCTGTAAGATGATTTGTGTGAAATCATAATAAAAGTGATGCAACTTAACGAAATGTAATTCGTCTTAAAATATATATGAGTTGGTGATGAAAATAGAATTAGAACTGCTTACTAGAGATTTTCATTTCTAAAAATAAATCTGTCTCTTCAATTTATGAATTCTACAGGCAAATTCTGTTGGACAGATATTTAAAACTATGTACCCGAGGTTATTTGATATATATTTTGAATTACATTTACATAATTTTTAGCAAGAGGTATTGCCAGTCTGCATGCATGTCTCATTTTGAGAGATGTTTAAGTACCTGGTGACTTGTGGTGGGAGGAGGAGGAGGGAGGGCAGCGCATCTTAACTTATGTTAACAATGAAAAAAAACTTTATCATTTTCAGGCTCGCATGCAGCAGGAACTAATATCCAATCCAGATATGTTGAGGCAAGTTTTGGACAATCCTCTTGTCCAGCAAATGATGAATAACCCTGAGAATATGCGCTCACTCATAACATCAAACCCTCAAATGCAGGATCTAATGGCTGTGAGTTTTAAACATTGTTACTTTACAAATCTAATTAAACAGTTAACTTTCCTATTGGTCACAAACTGGAACTTAAGAGTTGCCTTAAACAAAGGCTGTGAATGGAATACTTTCATAAGTTCTGAATAGTAATAAGCATTTTATTACTAAATACGTTTTTAGGGTTCCATAGCCAAATGGCAAAAAACAGAACTTATAGATTCGTCAAGTCTGTATGTCCGTCCGTGTGTCAGTATGTCAAAGCCATTTTTTTCCGAAACTATTGGGCCTTCGTAGTTCAAACTTTGTACCTGTGACCTGTATGTGAGGGAGGATTTCTAAGAATAGGTCCTCAAAAATGACAATAACTTAAAATGAAGGTTACTAAAACCATTTTTCGTCAAAATAAATTGTTTGAAAGATATACTTTTCCAAAATGTAAAAATGAGTGTCTCCCTCTAACTTTTAAACTAAGAGTTACTTAACTTTCTAAAAAATACTATGCTGTAGATCTCAATAGAAACTATCAATGAAAATTGGTTTGAATGAGATATCATGAACAAGTTTTTTAAAATAATATATTTTCAAAAAAAACGCAAATCCAACTTAGTCGTCCATACAAATGCTATGAAAAACCAAGTTATTTTATTTTCTCATAAATATGTCACTTTTGGTTTGAAACTTTCGGTGTGCGAGTCCTACTCGCACTTGGCCGGTTTTTTTCTTATATCAAAAAGGGATATGCAAACAGAGCATTTGGTTGACTACCAATGCTGATTCGCATACACTATTGACCATATAAAAGTGCATTTGCATAAAAACTAGTGCAAAACCAAAATGGAGGAGTACCTCCTTAGTTTTGTTGGGTCTAAAAGGTTGCAATGAAGCTCTACCTCTTATTATTTAAGATTTGTATATGTATCATCAGCGGGAGGATGTCCACTGCTGGAAGTAGGCCGCTTCATAGTCAAAGGTGATGGTCACAAGCCACTCACTTCCAGCTACTCCCCACCACCTTAACCAAATCGTCAAAGCTTGTATGAATAATTTGTGATATTGTCAAGACAAAAAATGTTTTTACAGAGAAATCCTGAAATTAGTCACATGTTGAATAATCCAGAGCTTTTACGTCAAACAATGGAGTTGGCAAGAAACCCCGCCATGTTGCAAGAGTTAATGAGGTCCCATGACCGAGCACTGTCCAACCTTGAGAGTATACCCGGTGAGTCACAATTTTTATTTTTTTATAGGATTGGGGAGTTTTGTAGTATTGGGAAAAAACAAGTACATAATCACATCAATTTGGAGACTACCAATGAGTCAAAGGAAGAAAAAACCCAGAACATTCCATTTATTGATTATACTATGTTGCTTTTATAAAATGAATAAACTATTTTTAGTATAATTATTATTATTTAATATCAAAGAATATGTAAAACACTTTCATTTCTATATTTTGTTTTCCATATTTGAAATAGAATACCACACTTAGTAAAACATTCTGTACAATAATATTAAGATACAAGACATACATACTTAAAATTTTTTGCCTTGAAGAGTGCATACAAATACGCTCAAGATTCCTGAGTGTATTTGTAGGCATTCTTTTGGAATATTTTTATATGTGTACTGCGCCTTGCAGTTTCATTCATGTAACATGTATCCCAAGGAAACTAAACTTCTACAACTACAATTCTTATAGTATCTTTATAACACAAATGTTTTCTGATGACTATCAATGGCCATAGACATGCATCATCGCAATACACATGCATTACTCATGCCACCAATATTTTAAGCATTTATAAATTATAATGCATATTTATATCTATAATTCATATATGTATTTAAGTAAGAAAAATTATGAATTTTGTGATGATGATGAATGAATGTGATAACTGATTTACATTATGAAATAGTAAGCAATAAAAGACATTTTTCTTTTCAGGTGGCTACAATGCATTGCAGCGTGTTTACCGTGACATCCAGGAGCCAATGTTGAATGTGGCTAGCAGCATGGCAGGGAATCCATTCTCTGGACTTGTGGATAACTCTGGTGAGAAAATTACATATATCTGAAAAGACAGGGTTAGCCATCTTGGTATTAATACAAAGAATGAATTGTAAATGGTCATGACTTTTTGCATTCTGCGTCACATTTCATCCAGTGCCTAGACCAGATCCAGTGTTTAGACGGAAGGAGGGCAATACATCTGCATAACCCCAGCAAAGCACACACGAGCACTCATCTTATTAATATTATAAATGCCAACGTTTGTATGTTTGTTTGTTTATTACTCCTTCACGCAAAAACTGCTGAACCAATTTTCATGAAATTTGGTACACACAGAAGGTTAACTTAGATTAACACATCGAAAAAATGTTTCTATGGGATGCCATGGGATGATTTTCCACTATATCTAAATTTACGCTGATAAAACCGCGGGTAGTGCGTAGTGTAGTAGTGCGGGTACCGCGCGTAGTAGCTAGTCTATAATAATAGTGAAACAATAATTGACATAATATAATATTGCAGATGGAACTAACCCGCAACAAGGTTCAGAAAACAGGCAGCCATTGCCCAATCCATGGCAGAGGGGCGGAGGAACCAACAACTCTGGAGGCGGGACGACTGGCCCGGGTCTCATCAACACCCCTGGGATGCAGTCACTGCTGCAGCAGATGTCGGAGAACCCTCGTCTCGTGCAGTCCATGCTATCTGCTCCGTACACCAACAACATGCTGCAGGCACTGGCTGCTGATCCCGAAATGGCCTCACAGCTCATCAATCAAGTAAGTGTGCCTGATATAATTATATTAACTACATTTCTGTATGGAAAAACTGCGAATTAGACTACTTTTTCTACTAATATTTCAACATTTTTTTTTCATAGGAGTCAATTGTAATATGTGACAGAATATTAAAGCTCATATGTCGATATCAATATAATTAAAGTATAATCTATAATACATGCTATTAATATATAAATATGTTATATTTATTCCTTCAGTCCCAAGTAGTCATAAAACTCTTAAAGTAAACCACATATTTAAAGTCATGAAATGTTTTCCAGAATCCCATGTTTGCCAACAACCCGCAGCTACAAGAACAGATCCGCACAATGATGCCACAGATGCTCAACCAGTTGCAGAATCCGGAAATGCAGTCCATGATGACCAACCCTCAGGTACACATTTCATTTATATTTGTTACCCGACTGCATCAGAAGTAGGGTAATGTTTTTTGAGCGTAAGTATGTTTGCGTGTACGCATTTGTTTGTAGTGCCTAAAGTATATAATCCAGGGACTATTTTTTAATCCCGGGATTTCGGGACTGGGAACAAACATTCCCGGGACTAATCTAAAATCTAAATAAAAAGTCTAAAATATTCAAAATTCAACTTTTATTTTAATGATGTAAACTTAAGAAATTAAAAAAGAATCTAAACAAAAAGTTTTTTCTCTTTTAAACTAAGTAACTTATAAAAAATCGACATGGTTAGTAAATGAGTGTAACAACACAAGGATAGTAATCAGTCATTAATCAGTCATATTTATAATAATTATAGTAATTAGTCAGACTAATTTTTCGTAGTATTTTAATTATGTAAACTTAAGAAATTAAAAAAGAATCTAAACAAAAAGTTTTTCTTTTTTAAACAAAAAATAAACTCAGTAAAATATAAAAAATCGACATGGTTAGTAAATAAGTGTAACAACACAAGGCTAGTAATAGTCATATTTATAATAATTATAGTAATTAGTCAGACTAATTTCTCGTAGTATTTTAATTAAAAAAATAAATTTTAAAAGTAACAAAATGTTTTCTCTTTGAAACAGAAAATAAACTAATTAACATACAAAAAATCAACATGTCTAGTAATTAAGTGTAACACAAGGCTAGTAATCAGTCATTAATCAGTCATATTTATAATAATTACACTAATATTACAGTATTTTGATTATGTAAACTTAAGAAATTAAAAAAAAGTTACAAAAAGTTTTCTCTTTTAAACAGAAAATAAACTAATTAATATACAAACAATCAACATGGCTAGTAATCAGTCATTAATCAGTCATATTTATAAATAATAATTACAGTAATTAGTGTAGACTTATTTCTAAAGTATGTATGAAGAAATAGTAATGCATCTAACGTGACATCACCGAGTCTGCTTCATAGCTTGTTGCATATATTAGGTATATACAGCGCATTCGGGTTCAATCGAAGTTGGAGGTATCGTCAATAGATACTTGTATGTTTGCTCCCGATTATAGCCACGATTGAAACTTATAACTTCAAAAAGATCCATTTCCTTGTTAATAATTTTAGATAGCTCAGTTTCTGTAAATGATTCAGGTGCAGGGGACAAATTTTTCATGCTGTTTTCTATTTCAAACTGAAGTATTTCTTTGAGGTTTAAAATACTGTTTGTAGTTGTTGGGTCGCATATTTGTCTATATTCGGAATGGGATGGATGCCTTGGCTTTGTCTCTTACAACCTTCTTAAGATTTAATTGTTCATTTAACGAAACAATCTGTTTTTTTTGTTTTATTGGGTTACGAAAATAAATCCGACGTTTGATCATCTAAATTAACATATAAATTTTTTAAATAAATTAGAAATAGAAATAGAAAAACTTTATTTAGTAATTCTAACACACCGCTATACATTTTTCTTTACTTAACCTACACATAAACATATTAGTCAACAAACACATTGAAATAACATTCATTAGTTTAACAGATTAAAAAAATTAAAAAAAAATGAAATGAGTAGTTAAGTATCAAGTATAGAACCAGCAATAAAAACGAAAAATGCACAACAGTGTAATACTGGTTACCTTTTTGGTAATTACCAAAAAGGTAACCACTCAGTTGAATGATTGTGGTCACCAGAATTGATGACCACAATCCTGGTATTATGTGGTCCCCGAGATTAGATGACGTTACCGGTTACCGTTACGAATAAGTGTAAGAGAAGTTGTGTCCAAGTTTAATGAAGAAACTATATACAAGTACAAATTAATTTATTGATCCCGAAATTCCCGGGCTCATATCCCCTAATTGTGCCCTAAAGCCCAAACATGTTAAGGGATTTTGATAAATGACTAAAGCGACCCACTGCATACATTAAAATATATTTTAAGATACTGATTGCGATATAATCGGTATTTATCTACTATCGACAATTTATCAACAATATCTTTGTACATCATAGACCACAAACCACATCCAATGCATCTTTCGCTTCACACCAGATTCAACTTTAATGTGAGCGACGTACTGGCCATGGAGGTGGGAGGAGAAAGGAACGCAGCGTATCTGTATAACCTCTGCGGATGTCTATGGGGGAAGTAGACGTGAAAACGTCTTCAACTGCTCGTTTGCCTCCTTGTACAGCCACGAGCAATAATATGTTGCCAGCTTACTGCAAGAACAAGACATGAATAGTATGTACAAGACTTTGAAAAACTGTAATATAGTGTTATTAACCCATAACTGGTATCGTACATTTGACAACCGTAACTTTTTTGCTTCTAGCAAGCAAGAACTATATAACTTATTAAATGCTTATAAATGACAAATAATAGGCTCGATTTATGAAGTCTATTAATTTGTATTTTTATAAGAGTGGAATGCCTGGAGCATATAAAATCGTGAAACCTCGGAATAGAGTTACAGTGAATGGATTGATATGATGGATGTGGGATATTGTTTTTTAAACTATAAATTGCAATGTTTACCCAATATTTTTTTGTGCTTTTCATTTTTTATTTTTTTTTAACAAATTATTATAAAAAAATATAATATTTGACCATATATTTTCACTGAAAACAGTATTTTTTTTATTTAATGCACAAAAAAATA
>LUGF01030068.1:187471-197569 GCA_001625245.1 Calycopis cecrops
AAGTTGTTAGTACGAAAACAGAACAACACTGAGCGTAAATAAAACGTGCGCACCGTAAAGCGTTTTGAGTCGTACTAACTAATAGCCAGAAATTGCTTCTTAAAAAAGCATTGCTATCACTTATCGCAATTTGATACTAAATAGAACATGAAAGAGAGAGATAACAAGCGTAGAGTCGGGTTACTATGCCATCATCCCTTTGTTTAGAACCAGGTAGAGAAAAAAGGATCAAAATCAGGTTGTAAGATAATGTACCGAGTAAACATCGTCACATTTCTAATGAGTAATGTCACGATGAATGGCACTAATAAACAATTTGAAGTGAAATTTTTGAAAAAAAAAGGATTTAATAATTTAATTTACCTTACCTGAAATGGCCCATTTTGCAATGCAATTGCAAAATTTTTTTTTTTCTCTATTGAAATAACTTAATGTGGTACCTTTTTGGAATCTCTGATAACTAGACAAGTTTTTTTTATGCTCGGCAGAAACAGTTCCATATAGTTTTTTTCATCGGAGTTGATCAAATTTGAGTAAAATGTTTGACAAAAAAATATTTTTTTCTATTTTTATTTTTTTTTAAACTATTCTAACGGCGTTAACTAAAAATGTTATTTTGATTTATTAGAACATTTATTCCAGACGATGTAAGATTAAAAATTACAAAGATAGCTTTTCATTTGCGCGCACAGCAACAAAAAGTAGTTACAATTTCGGCATTTTTTCAAAAAATAAAAAAATACCGATATTTTCGTAACTATAACAATTTCATTAAGGTCATATTTTATTATTAGGTAGCTGACCCTTCGGTCTAACTTCCCTACAAGTTTATCGTGGAACTTATGAGACACCCTGTATATGATGATGCCTAAGATGCTATCACAAATCATCCATTGTCGTTCTGTCACATTAATTTGCAATCTTTGGTAAACCATAAACAATACGACAAATCATTACCATTTTAATATATTTTTTGATGGCTCAAGCGAAAGATCGGCGCAGTCAGATACGCCAGCAAATGCCGAGAATGCACTTGTTTTGGAATATGTAAATTTGTCTTTCTTTCTTTCTTTGCATTGAAAACTATGGGGCATGGGCAGTCCCTATGACTGCATAAAAGGATTTCTCAAAATATGTGTCTTATAATATTCATGTTTCAGTTTATGCAACGAATGGTGTCAGCTATGGCAAACACAAACTCAAACACAAATCAGCCCCCGGAACAACGCTACTCACAACAACTGGAGCAACTCACCGCTATGGGCTTTCTAAACCGAGATGCTAATTTACAAGGTTAAAATATTTTCTTTCTAGTCTTTTCACTATAAATTAATATACTTGATAGACTTAGTTTCCGATTCATGCAAACTGTTTCCGACCGATAACAATAAATACAAAATAAATAGACTACATGTTTTTATATGTACAAATTTTGTTTTCATGCCATTAGTGATAAAAATATATATATTACAACTTAATAATATTAAATATTGCACAAGAAATTAAGCGGAGCTTGAGATGTATAGAAGAGAAAAAATAATATACATAATATGTAGTTTTAGTTACTTGATTAAATTAATAATAAATGTTTTTGTTACAGCTTTGATTGCCACATTTGGAGATGTGAATGCAGCTGTGGAAAGGCTACTGGCACTTGGGCAGTTATCTATGAGCTAACATCAATAATGGAAGATCGACTGTATTCTATGAGTTTGCTTACACCACATTTGCACATAAACTGTGAAACACTTCAAATTGTGTAGACTTTTCTTTTTCTATGCCTCTTTGTTTTTTATTTAATTATTTACCAAGCTTACATGTGACATTTAATTTAAATAGTCACTCCCTTAATAATTAAGATTATATTGAATATTCATAGAATGGCAACACAGGATTATATTGCAGTGTGGTGTAAATGGACTTTATATATATTATGAGTAGTAGCAAACTTTACTCAAATTTAAACTAATCAAAGGTGGTTTTTGAGCTGAATAATATAAAAATCCATTCCTTATTATTTTACTTTAGAAAATTTATTCTAAAAAATGGAACCTTTCCCCAAAAATTTTGGTTAAGGTGTTATCGGTTATACTTTGGTGTGTAATTTATAAATTCATATAATCGGATATATAAACTATTTTATGTTCTTGTTTAATACATAAATTTGTAGGGTAATAATGTAAATAATTTTGCTTTAAAACGTGAGTGCTGGGGACGTATTCTGGAATAAATATTTTTTATTTTACAAACCCCGTACAGTGGAAGCAGTCTGTAGTAAATTGCTTAGTATCCATATAATAAATATATAAATAGTAGTCATTGGTGTGTACTATCGCGTGACAACTGATATACCTTTGATGTTCTGCACACAAGTAATATAGATTGCCATTTTTAATGTTTTATATATGTGGCTTACAATCACTTTTATGTATGAAGTATACATTTAGATGTATATGTTTGTGTGCACTCGGGTTTTCAGATGTAAGAAATCCTTTTGGACAATGATGAAATGTTTCTCAACTCTGGTATTTTGATTTATCATTCGTTTTTGATTCTTATTTATATCTAAACCTCATTTTTTATTTGTCATCTCTGCATTTAGTAAACGTGATTCTCTTTACGATTTCACTCCACATACATCCTAACATAAATGATTATTTAATATCGAATTCCATAACATTAGTAAAGATGTGGGCAGCATCTCTTCATAGAGTCCATATTTATTGCTACAGCAAATAGTTTCATGATGACTCATTACAAACTTTTTATTTTTTTCCAATGCAAGTGTTGAAGTACATTGTGCATATAATTGTGATGCCTACTAGACTGCTAGTGTTGTCAAAATTTTATTATCTTGTATGTAATTATGTTGTGACAGAATGCAATTATTACAAATAAAACGGAAAGAATGTTTTATTTCACCCCATTCCTATTAGTTTATTTCATGATTAATTCAGCAAGCTTGTTACAGTTGAGGCTAAATAAACGCTTCGAAACGACATTTTGATAGGCCAATTTTAAAATTCTACAAAACTGTTAGAAATTGATAGCTATAGGTATACAGTAACTTTTATTTCTTTTATATGCTCCTTGGCTGTATTCTACAATTTTCAAAAAAATTATACAGTAGATTGAGCATAAAGCTTACTGTTATTGGCGAAAGGGGATTATATGTATTTTCATTATTTATACATACATCTCTTCAACGTCCAAAATTAGGTATGGCGTTTCGAGCGAAACCAAAAACGCCCATACCTAATTTCAAAATCCGTTTTTAGGCATCCGATTTCAATAACCCTAAGCGAAATGGACACGAAATCTACAAACTTAAGTTTGTAGATTTCCTTCGATTTATTTAGTAACGGATCTAGCGATTTGAAAAATATATTTTTTTCATAGTGATTCCATAACTCAGGGTTTTTGTGTCGAAAGCCTAAAATCCTTATTAAACTCTTTTATTTACAACACGTATATACTGAGTAAGCTAATAAAAAAACAAATTTATTTACAACACGTACGTAAAGTAAACTAATAAAAATTTATTTGTTTTTGTTATTGTAATAATAAATTATATTTCTTAAGTATGTAGGGGCAGCATGGCCTTCATCAGTAATCCTCTTGTAAGTATGTATGTGACCTTGTAGGTGTCAACCTGACGTGTGACGCTCATGGATATGTCTACATATATGTTGACTGCTTTCTAAACTCGAAACTAAAATTATAATAAAGCAAAGACAGGGAATATGTAATTTCACGCGCGCACTTGTCACAAGCCAGGGTCAAATATGCACCTAATTTTTTTAAGCAACAAATAATAAATACGAGTAATTTAAACATTGGATATTAGATTTAGAATATCAACGTATAATCTCTTCAATATCTGTCCTATGTCGTAACTACAAAGTAATAAAAACGATTTTCAGGCTACTACGCCACCAGTACTTTCGAGTAGCGAAATTCAAGGCAAAGCCACATAGCAAAAAAGATTTTTGCTATGTGGCGTTTGGCTAGAATGAGATAAAGCGAATTTTCACGAATCTGTTTTCATAGTTGGATCGTTCGCGTTTATCGTTATCGGATTTTTTTTGTTTCAGATATCGATATATATCGATTTGTGCTTGAAATCGAATTTTAGATTGGATTTGATATATCGGACACATGCCTATCCAAAATGATGTCATCGACTCATTGACTTAAAGGTCTTAGTTACCAGGTCATAAAAAACCCAAAAAAAAAAGTCATCGACTCACACTGTCATCCAAAGAGTACTGTCATCAGTCAAACCAATTATCAATTTATCAGATAAATTTTAAATTTTTATATTTAAAATGTATGATTTTACTAATATTTCCGGTAAAATTACTGGATGTGTCCATTAACTTAATATAGTAAATTAAAATTTCTGCTTATTTAAATGCATACTATGATGAAATCATTAAATAACTGATTGGATTATATCAGTTCTAATAAATCGAAGATTTGGACAGGCAGACAGGACAGTCATGTATTCACCGAGGCAAAAAATTATCTGGTTTGCATTCTTTTCAAGAGTCTTTGTGATATTACTACAATGTATGGCGAATTTTGTGATACCGGACCACAACGCAAACGTCTTCGTGAGCCCTGAAGACCCGTCCCTT
The DNA here is from genome assembly GCA_001625245.1 of Calycopis cecrops. Lineage (NCBI taxonomy): Eukaryota > Metazoa > Arthropoda > Insecta > Lepidoptera > Lycaenidae > Calycopis > Calycopis cecrops. The sequence continues at coordinate 192,112 of LUGF01030068.1, forward strand.
CGGAAAACCAACGCAGATATAATCACCGATAAAATTTTAGGTGGCTTCAAACGTTGGGATGCACAATACTTCATTCACATAGCACAATATGGATACACATATGAGAACTGCTTAGCTTTCTTCCCTCTATTTCCTATAATTGTGAGATATGTTGCATTTGTCCTAAATAGTATTTTGGGGACCATATTAAACTTCCATAGCATTTTATTAATATCAGCTACATTAGTCAATTTAGTTGTTTTTATAAAATCTGCTGACATTCTTCACAAACTTAGTCTTAGAATACTTAGAAGTGAATGCAAAGCATATAAATCTGTAATTTTATATTGTGTGAATCCAGCAAGTATATTCTTTTCAGCTCCATATTCTGAAAGCTTGTTCGCTCTCATGTCTTTTTATACAATGTTCAAATGTACAGAAAACGAATCACTTAGATTTGGGAGCATAGATATTTTAAGTGCATTTCCTGCAGGATTCTCTATAATCACCAGATCCAATGGCTGTGTAAATTTAGGTTTTATACTTTATACTAGTTTTAAGAATGTAGTAGAGAAAACATTACCTGAAATTGTGTACAAATATAGGACATTGAAAAATAGAATCATTTTACCAATCTTGTTATTGCCACTTATTACTTCTTGTTTGGCATTATGTGTAACTGTGATAATAGCTGTAATTCCCATTTTGCTAGTTCAAACATATAATTACTTTAAGTTTTGTGTACATAATGATCATAATCTGCCAGAGTTTTTAGCTAATACGGAATATGTACTTCCTGGGATTGCTGAAAGTCCTTGGTGCAACAGTTCCCTTCCACTTTCCTATTCATATGTCCAAAGTCATTATTGGGATGTAGGCTTTTTAAAATATTATAAAATCAAGCAAATACCTAATTTTGCTTTAGCTTCACCCATTCTATTCATAATTTTGTTTCACTGTTTATGTTACATAAAAAATAATTTTAAACTATGCTTAAGACTTGGAATTAGAGAAAATATTTTAAATTATGGCTACAATAATAAAAATATTTACAGACAAAAATATTATTCTAAAGGATTTGGGGCCAATGATCCTTTGTTTTTTGTGTATGTCGTTCATGCAGTTGCTTTGTCAATATTTTGTATGCTGTTTGTACATATACAAGTTACAACTAGATTCTTAGCATCATCTAGTCCCATATTGTACTGGATCTGCTCGAGCAAGATGAATGTTGGGCCTACACCAACTTCAGATCAAAATACAATTAACGAGCACTTCCGTCGCATTGGAATCGGAAAGAGAATACCATCACATCATTTGTCTATAGCTAATTTGGAAGGTGTAGATAATATGTATAGTAAATGGAATACCTTTATTATATCTAGAAGGATGCCTGACTTTCAGTCACGTTTAATACAATGTTACTTTTTAGGATACTTAATATTTGGTACAATTTTATTTTCAAATTTTTATCCATGGACTTGATCAAGATTTATTTATTAGGCGCAACATATCATTAGTGTGTTAAAATACATTTGCTAGTCCATTACATACAAATAAGTTTGTATTATTATTTATTAAGAATATGTGGGAGCATATCATTTCTTATTACCAAAGATTTTAAATATCAATTAAATTTTGTCGAGGTGCACAAGTAATGGCACAGTGTTAGTATTAAATGTAGTGCTTTAAGCATTTGTTAAATAAATTAAGATTTACTGCTTTAATAAAAATGCATGGGGCCTTTTATAATAAATTCATTTTACAAAAATATAGTTATAAAAAATAATTTCTACATAATGAGAGTTTGCCACAAAGTTCATTAGGAAGCTAGTCATAAGCATGTAAGACATTCCATAGAATAAGGTTTTATGATATTTCTGCAGATCTATATTTTATATAGATCTTTTCTCATTGAACATAAGCACCTATACTTACCACTTTAATTTATGAGCAAGTAATTCAAAATACTAGATAATTGATACTGCTTTAAACTTTTCAATGATTATTATTAAATTATGAATTTTCAAATAGAATTGCATTTCCTGTTACTTAATAAACTAATTGAAATTTTCGTTTCGTTTTATATTATACTCACTTCTGGATATTTCACCGCGACAATATAATAGAATCGACAGCGTTTCGAGCCACATCCCCAAACTCCAGTTTCCAGACTATTATTATATCCTTCATGGACCACCAGCTATTTACACACCGCGCGAAACGCGATAGCATAGCTGTCACTATACTAGTCTTATATAAGCGAAAGGTCACCACCCCGGCCGTGCCGGCTGCAAGCATGAATGTAGCGTGGCACTATCTGTTACAATGAATAAACTACATAAGTACTTGGCATACGCAGACGAGGGATTTTAGTCCGCGGCGTAGAAAAAAATAAAAAGTCCACCGCGGATTTACTGCGTACTCAACACACACGGTGTGGGAACATTTGTTGCCCGGAACGAACTTCACTCTCGAGTGCACAACGCGGACTAAAATCGTTCGTGTGCGTTAGTTCGCCTAGTCACTAGAGTTCTATTAATTTCGGGGACTCCCACATACTTCAGTCCGGTCCGCTCTCTGCATATCCTCGCTTATTCGGGGGACTTTTTGTACGCGGTACTTTTAATCCCTCGTTTGCGTTACTCCATACAGTTGTAAGCGTTCTATTTTAGCGGAAAAAAAATGCGGACTAAAATCTCTCCTCTGCGTAGACCATTAGTGTGTTGGCAAGAGACCAGGCCAACTTCGCAGTCAGCCCAGTGTGATGTAAAGTAACGTCTTTTATTTTCGTCAGGATTTCGACTTTCCTATGCTCTAGGAGCAGATTGTAATTTTGACTATATAGACGAAAGAACCAAATATTAAATTGAACGTGAACGCACAGTAGATCGAGGTGGTCATTAGTAAGTAGTTTAGAGTAGGTTAAAGTAGGTTAGAGGTAGTGCCACATGCATGGCATGCGACGGAGCTACGGTTTTATTTGTAAACTCACGAGACCGGTTCGTGTGAAGTCACGTCGTTGCGGTTGACATCATCGCTCGCAAACTTTTCGGGCGGTAACAAGACGCGCGCCAAATTCTTGCACTTATATTCGTCTAACCCGCCCAGCTCGCTACTGTAGTCTCCAGCGGGGCTCGCTACTGTCGTCGCACGCCCCGCTTGATACTGTCGTCGCCAGCTCCGCTCGCTACTGTCGTCGCCAGCGGGGCTCGCTACTGTCCTCGCCCGCTCCGCTCGCTACTGTCGTCGCCCGCTCCGCTCGCTACTGTCTTCGTCCGCCCCGCTCGCTACTGTCGTCGCCCGCTCCGCTCGCTACTGTCGTCGCCGTCGATTCTACAAGTTACCCACTGATGGGACCGCCGGGATGACCGCTAACAACCTTGCGCAGTGCGGGTGTATAACGCGTCGTGAAATGTGCTCTTACTTTTTGCATATACCTACCTACCTAAATCTATATTCTACAGTAGCTGCGCCCGCAAACTTTAACTTTATGTAAGAGGTAGTGCCACACTGCATGCTTGCGTACAGCCGAATAAGGCTGGCACGGCTGGGGAGGTACCTCTCGCTTACACGAGACAAACGTAAATAAAAAAGAGTCAAAACGTAAAGTGACAGCTGTGCTGTCGCGTTTCGTGCGGTCTGTAAGTAGCCAGTAGCCCATGGAGGTGGGACGGGAAAGGAGGGCAGCGCATTTGTAAAGCCTCTACGCGGATGTCTATGGGTGTTGGTAGTCATAAAACGCGCGGCTGGGTTAACACCGCTCCGTGAGTTCCAACTAATGGCATAACGACTGGGATTAGTCGAAGTATCTCATACCAACGACTATTAGGTAATAAAAAAGTTTATAAATGAAATGAGAGTCCACTCTATAGATTACAAATATATTAAACACGTGACAATACAGGCCACATCACTCATAACATACTTATCATAAAGAGTCAATTACATTCAACCCGAGTGTGCAGTATATATGTCGCAGTCGAATTGTATAAACCGCCGTATTACATTACGGCTAGCCATTTAAAAAAACAGGGCCGTTTTGTAATGCGGCGGGTCAATGATTAGCCGGATTGTCGTTGAGAAACGTTCTACAATATGGCGGTTCACGTTTAGCCTCATTGTGCCAATCCACTGGACTCGCTCGCTTCGCTCGCTCGTTGTGTATAATCATAGTCTAACATAATCTAACCCATCCAAGTATGATTCTAAAAATCACACTTTGGCTATTAACACCCTTAACTTTTCGGGTACCGCGAGCGTATTAAGACGCTTCAAAAAAAGGCCGTGAACACGTGTTCGGTATCGGAGGTTTTAAGCCTCCCACACTCACGAATACTCAAGAGCATTCTAGTGAGACATTTTCCTTATTTGACGCCATTGTTGTTGTGATGTCAAATAGCGCCGCGAGTGTTAAAATTGGGAACTATATTCTGTCAAAGAGGCGGATAATGACACGGACTATTACATTACGGCTAGCCATGTTGAGTCACGTTTAGCGGCGAACACTTTCTGACGGAGTTTGACCTAGCCGTATTCGATCCGGCTAATCGTTGACGCGCCGCATTACAAAACGGCCCTGTTTTTCTAAATGGCTAGCCGTAATGTAATACGGCGGGTTATACAATCCGACTGCGACATATACACTAACTGTGGCGTAACTATAGGGTTGCCAGTAGGCAAAATGCCAGTCCGCCAGTCAGTGTTCACAGGAGAAACATATTCATAGGTTAAGGTTCAAATGGATCTCATAATAAGAGCCCTAGAGAAATACATGTAGCTACTTTATTGAAGACTATGTATAAAAATGCTATTATGTGCATTAGTATACAGGGTTATGTTCAAAACAGCAGCAAGCATTCAGATATGGATAGCTAGCATCTGTCACAACAATATTTGTTCTACGAATTTTCATAATTCACTATTTCATTTTTTCATACAAAGATAAATATGAATTTAATTTTTCGAACGTTATAAGTGCATCGTGTACTTACGCTACTACTTTTAGATAAGGTCAACAGACCTGTGCACAGCTGTCCACATGCAAGGGTCGTGCGGTACTTACAAATGTCACAGTACATGAGAAACTTAAAAAATCATTTTTAATTAATTACACAGTACATGAGAAACTTAAAAAATCATTTTTAATTAATTATTTGAGTTAAGTCAAATGCCGTAGAACAAGGGTTGATGTAACACTTTCTAGCTATATACAGGGTTACTTTTTAGTTGCCGGTAAAATTTTCAGGTTTGGTTCAGAATCGAATACATTCGATTTATGAAATAAAAAAATAATTAGATACAATTACTTTGTCCCATGTTATAAACCTATTTCTTGGTCACCACATTGAGGTCAGACCCGCGAGTCGCGATCGGCCGGCGTCACTGACCTTGAAGTCGATACACTTCGTGTGCGAACTTTTCGATTGATGTTTATTTAACAAAATATTATTACAATTAGACGATAAAATTTAAAACA
>LUGF01030068.1:253183-267675 GCA_001625245.1 Calycopis cecrops
TGGTTTAGTGTAACCGAAAGGTCTCCCCGGTCGCACCGGCCCAGTACAGCTACATGTATGCAGCGTGGCCCTTTTTTATGGTATAGTATAGGGGGGCAAACGAGCAGTCGGAGACATTTTCATGACTACCAACGCCCATAGACATCTGCATAGAGTAAACACAGATGCGCAGCCCTCCTTCTCCTCCCACCTCCATGGGCTACTGGCTACTTATACACCGCACGAAACGTGACAGTACAGCTGGCACTGTACTCCAGTCTCGTGTAAGCGAGAGTACCTCCCCAGTGATGCCGGCACAATTCAGCTACATATATGCATGCAACGTGGCACCGCCTATTACTTTTTGTTTTATATTGTCAGTACAAACGATAAATAGTTTTTTCAATCATTAAAAACTAAAGCAATAAAACCATTGTGGCAAACCCAACTGGCCGTTTGCCTACTATGCTAATATAATATATAAATATAATAATATGCATGTAAAGTTGAATGACCAAATTTTTAATTACATTCGAATTTCTATCGCCAAACAATCTAGTATTCTACGATTATCTTGTTCACAACGGTTTTATGTAGAAGTTAGAACGTAGATAAAATTTACAAGGTATGCCAACGCCGCAAGTTTTCACCTTTTTTATTCTTATTCAGCGTCAATAATTGAGCAATTTATCTAGAAAATTCTCAGAGTTCGATCTAGATTCTTATAAAACAAAGTATGCTACAAAATTGTTGATTTCTATCGTTCATTCTTTCGAACGATTATAATGGTCTTTAAACATATTACCCCTTATTAATAAACATAGAATAACTCTATCCAAGGAATAACCTTGTAATAAACTGACATCTGTCAAATTCCATAATAAAAAATACAAAAAAGTATGGAATTTGACAGATGTCAGTTTATTACCAGGTTATTACTTGGATATAGTTATTCCATGTTTATTAATAAGGGGGATTGTGAATAAAGATATTGAATGAATAATGAAATCCGGTCATGGTCATATAGCCAGTTTGGGCTTTACATGTTTTTTTAAAGGGTGATCCGTCACATTCTTTTTAGTCGTATTTTTTAGCACGTAGAAACTCATTCATGATCGTTTTTTTTTGCAGTGTTTTTTTTTTTATGGTAAATGAGGACAAACGAGCAGTCGGAGCCATTTTCATGAAAAACGATGCCCACAATCATCCGCCTAGAGGCTATACAGATGCGCCGCTCTCCTTTCTCCTCCCACCCCCATGGGCCACCGGCTACTTACACACCGCACGAAACGCGACTGTCACTTTACGCCGGTCTCGTGTAAGCGAGTATGGAGACAAACAAACATTCGGAGCCATTTTCATGACTAACAAGTCCGCATAGAAGATATACAGATGCGTTGCCCTCCTTCTTCCTCCCACTCCACAGGCCACCGGCTACTTACATACCACACGAAACGCGACAGCACAGCTCTCACTATACGCCGGTATCGTGTAAGCGAGAGGTACCTCCCGGGTCGTGCCGGCCGAATTCGGCTGCATGTATGCATGCAGCGTGGCACTACCTCTTACTAAAATGCATACTACGTAGATCAATAACGGGGTTTGATGGCAAAGCTTTGACGTCACGCCTCATAGCATAGCACGGGGCGGCCGGAAATTGGCAATTGAGGAAAATCTAATACGTGTCCGGCATTTGCCCATATCTTGTTTACCGTCCTGTAACCTATAGGCTACAGGATATAGTCTTATCTTAGTAAGGGCCAGAGCACACGCGCGACTTTTCAGCGATTTTACGACTGCATCACGAGTTTGCGATTATGTGTTCAGTTGCGTTATCAAAATCGCGCGTTTTAGCGACTGCTCCAATGCTCATTACGCAACCCTCGTAGTCGCAAAGGGACTAAATCGCCGCGTCCCACGTTTTTAAGCGTGCGGTGGGTAGCGTGTGGTCGCTGTATTCAGCTTCTAAAAAGCGACTACGCCGATGCTAAAAGTAGCACGTTTGCGTGACTCGTAAAGCCCAAAACAAATTATCAACTGCGTTATTTTTGTCCTTTATATTTTTAGGGTTCCGTATCTCAAAGAGAAAAAACGGAACCCTTATAGGATCGTTTGTTGTCCGTCTGTCTGTACGTCTGTCAAGACCTTTTCCTCTAAAACGCGTGAAGGGATTAAGCTGATTTTTTTTATTTTAATCTTACGTGCCGTCCTCGCCTACACGATACCGGCGTAAAGTAACAGCCGTGCTATCCGGTGTATGAATGGCCGGTGGCCCATGGAAGTGGGAGCAGGAAGGAGGGCAACGCATCTGTATAACCTCTATGCGGATGTGTAGGCTTTGGTAGTATTGTATATGACACCGACTCGTATACTATGAAAAAATGGATGCACTAACTTATGACGCAAACACGTCACGCGAGAGCAATTTATTTCAGCAATCCATCACCAGTTGTTTGGAATCAACAACCATTTGTTTGTAGTAGTTCTAGTGGGAGTACGTTTAATAACAACAACACACCTTCACGCCAATTTGCTGGGCAAAGTGCTACATATCACGATCCTTAGGGTCAATAAACACCAAAAGCGCGGCGAAGGGCAGCGAAGCGGAGCGCACTTTCAGTGTCATATGAATTTAAACTTTATTTTCATTACTATAGTACTTATTATCGAATTCTCGCGACTTCCGCGCGGATTCCAGCTACTGCTCGAGCATTCGCGGGTATCCGCGCGTCTCGTTCGAGTTTCTCATGCGATAATAAGTATTATTGTAATTATCATAAAGTTGAAATTCATATGACACATAAACTGCGCTCCGCTTCGCTGCCCTTCGCCGCGCTTTTGGTGTGAATTGACCCTTACACACACCTCGCTTACTCCACATTCATAACTCTCTATACTTACACCCCTCCACATTCCTATTGTATATCTGTTTTGTTAACCTTTCATCTGCCATTCTTTCTGAATGTCCGAACCAACGGAACCATGCCCTTTCTCATCTTTACACCAACACTTTCTTTCATACTTAATCTTTGCTTATCCCCGGTGGCCCATATAGGAGAGATAAGGATGGAAGGTAACAAATATATATATATTATATAGCCTCTGTGCGGATATCAGCATAAATACCACCTAATACTATATTTTAAAAAATCTCTTACGCTTAAAATGCTATCTGATCGCCTGTAGATGATGTATTGCGGCATCTAAAATATGACCAGTGAAATCGTGTGAAACAGTGACACTAGCGTAACGCTATACGTCGCTCAAATCTCTTGCGTGCTACTCTTCAGAACCATGTTCGTTGGAAACTCCAGTTGCGTGTGGCAGCTGATTCATAGTTTATTCCTATTATACCTACTCATATCATTTATTATTCGTATTTGTTGTGTCGTAATCTTGTAATTGTGCTATTATAGAGTTAAAATGATGAATGTAATAATGAAATGGAACCATTTACATTACATAATTCGATGTTATAAAGACTAGGTATATCTTCTCTTAGATATCTTTATACAGGTCGAAATTGAGGTCGTTTTCGAAACGAACATTTTGAAACGTATGACTTTGATAAAAGAAATGTTTTTTTATTAAATTAACTATATACTTAGGTGATGATAATGCGTGATGCAGCTCTGAAAAGAGAAAAATGGAGAAAATGGGGGGAGGACTGTGGCCAACAATGGGACACATAATGAGCTTGATATAATAATAATACTTTTTTATTATTGATTCTATTATTGATATACGTTTCAAAATTTTCGTTTCGAAAACGACCTCAATTTCACCTTGTATATTATTTATTTCTTGCGTGCATGTGCATGTCATTGAACTCCTAAACGGCTGGACCGATTTGAATGAATTTTTTTGCATGCCTTTGGGTGGTGCACTGGATGGTTTAGATTTACAAATCAGTCCGGCAGATGGCGCTGCAGTCGGTATCTCGAATTGATAATATTGTAGGGTAAAGTAACAGGTTGACAATAGGACCACATTACATTACACGTTACCATGACAACATATTTTCCAATTTCCATAAATCACGTAAGGTATTTTATAGGGTTCCGTACCCAAAGGGTAAAAACGGGACCCTATTACTAAGGCTCCGATGTCCGTCCGTCCGTCCGTCCGTCTGTCACCAGACTGTATCTCATGAACTATGATAGTTAGACAGTTGAAATTTTGAAAGATGGTGTATTTCTGTTGCCGCTATAACAACAAATACTAAAAAAATAAATAATATGAATATTTAAGGGGCCTCCCATACAACAAACGTGATTTTTTCGAATTTTTTCGTCTTATTATACAGTGTAGTAGTAGTGTAAGTAGATAATGGTACGGAACCCTTCGTGCGCGAGTCCGACTCGCACTTGGCCAGTTTTTTTGCACTTTTCTGTCCCTACCTCCCCCTTTAGGTCTCACCAGAGGGGAGGGAGGGACAGAGCAACACCATAGGTAGTACTATTAGTACTACTAATGTACTGAGACATTACCATGTCTCGAAGTAATTGGGCCACGGTTGTAAAACTGTGCACAATTAAGCTCACACAGATTGTGGTTCAAGGCCTGGTGATGTCACCGCTCGCTACCAATTACACGTATTAGTTATCACTCACATGCGAGGCTGTTTGTTAACGTTTTGGGCGTGGATCAAGATCGAAGTGATGCAGCCGAATTGGGCTGGCGCGACCGGGGAGGTACATCTTGCTTACACGTTGCCGGCGTTAAGTGATAGTGGCGTGATTCGTGAGGTGTATAAGGCCCATGGAGGTCATGAAAATGGCTCGGATTAATTGTTTGCCCCCTTATATTAAAAAAAAAATAAGAAAAAAATCTATACTAATACATAATATAAAGCTGAAGTTTGTTTTATTTGTTTGTCTTACTTTAAACGCGCTAATCTCTGGAACTACAGGTCCGATTTGAATTTTTTTTCTGTATTAGTGAAGTCCGTTTAGCGAGGAAGGCTATAGATTACCTTTTAACCGACTGCGGCAAAAAAACGGATTCACGTAAACCAAGTTGCGGGCGTGGGCTTTGTATGAATATTTTAAAAAGTTTTTCATTGATTGTGTAAGACGGAGGGTAAAGTTATTACAGCGATTAGATTGTTATTAATAGTAGGCCGACTCTGTTTCAAGTCCATTTGTATGTCCTTACTGCCAGAACGGCTTGACGCGTTTTAACGTACGAGGCGTCCACACGGTGCATCTTCTTCCCAGCGTGGTGGGTAAGGTGTCTGTCACTGTATCCGCGTGAGATGGTATCACGCGGACCACCCAGCGTGTACGGACACACAACACAACTCACCTACAGCACTCACCACATCACACTCCACAAGGCCTTGAATGACCCATCTTTGACTCCTCACCTCCTGGAACCTAACCCACGTTGGGAATACACCCAACAGTGGCCGAGTATAACACGGCTCCCCCAGGACCGGAGGGATAGTATGCCCCCCGCGCCCAACCCGGGTAATGGCGTTGGCTACGAGGCCCGCAATCCCCGCGTGGTATTCCCAAACCGTGAGAAGACCCCTGCTGCTCTGTCCCCCTATCGTAGGACAAAAGTCTTCACTAGCCCTAGTACCGTGGTAGCGCTTAGTTATGCTACCGTCTGTAAGAGGTCCATCAGAAAAAAAGTACGCAGTCTTTAGATTCGACTTGTAACGCTATTGGCACCGCATACATCTATACATCTTTATTATATACTAGTCTATACTCAGCGCGGGACCTAGAAGGGGGCTAAGAGGAGCTGCAGCCCCAGGCCCCACTTGTCTTGGGGGCCTTGAGATAATGTTTGTACCCATGAAAGGGGCCCCCATCTCTACTTCAAGATCTCCAAGCTGCTTGAACCGGTGCTGTCTACACTAATATACAGGGTTATTTTTTGACCACCGGCCAAATTTTAAAATAAGGAAGTACACATCATTCCAAGAGTGTGTTTTAAATTTGATTGTCTAATTGTAATATTTTATTAAATAAAAATCGATTTGAAATGGTCCTTAAAAATACATCGAATTGTTTGTAATACACGAAATGTATCGACTTCAAGGTCAGTGACGTCGGCCTACTGTGAGTCGCGAGTGTGATGCACGTGGTGAGCAAGAAATATGTTTTACAACATGGGACAAAGTAATTGTATCTAATTATTTTTTAATATGTTTTTATTTCAAAAATCAGATTCTGAACCAAACCTGAAAATTTGGCAGGTGACCAAAAAATAATCGTGTATAAAGAGGAAAAAGGTTTTAGTTTGTTTGTATCGGATAGGTTTCATGTTGAATTTACTAGATCTATTTTAACCATTAATTTACTAATAGAAAACTACATTATTACTAATATACCTAAATAAGGCCACTATATTTTGTTACAATTTTTAAAAATTTTTGAATTGAACAAACAAACAAACTTTTGCAATTATAATATTAGTGGGATATAATTAAATTTGTGATTTGGCCGCTAACCACTAAACATGAAAAAATGTTTAAGGGCCAGTTACATAAAATTAACTATAATACATAATAAATAAATCGCAGCAAGGAACATTAGAATTGGCTCAAGTTACTGAGATTTCTTTACTTTTTAGAAATAAACAAGCAGCTCTATCGAGACTTAGTTTTTACAAAATGTTTTTGAAGGGATTAGTATTTAGTGTAGATAATTTAAGTAACATGTAAGGTCAGTTCATGGTTTAAAGACTACGTATTATAATGAACTCTGTTATTTATATACATAAGGTTTAAATTGTCAGTATACACGTTTTCATATCAGCAACCTGTCTTATTGCCATAGCAATAATATGTTAATACGGAAAGCCCAGCAGAATAGCAAAGGGAACATAACAAGGACAAAGGGCGTGGAAATAGTGAAAATTATAGCACCAAATGTTACACTATTATTGCCTGAAAAATATTTCTTTTTTTTGTTACGGAGGTCGCATATCTTGATTTGAGTATTACACTGCGCATTTTTGGCCATTTTTTTTTATTATACAGAGAGAATCTCGAATTCAGCTGCATGCATGCACCGTGGTCCTAAAACTTTTTTGCTAGTTAAAAGCGGCTTATTTAAAATTTAATATTACAAACAGACACTCCAATTCGATTTATTCATATATCATAGACGAAGCCGCGTGTAATGGCTAGTATACTGTAATACGGATCATCGCCACAAGCGCGAAAATTATCACGTGCTTATATCGTTGCAGTTTATTAAATATATGCAGAGATATGGTTTCCGTCAACGCGGTGGGCTTGGGGTTGCCACACGGGCGGCATTCGCCGGGATCCCGGCATTTTGTGTCTCGAAAAAAGATATGTGTCCTGACAAAACGAAAAAGAAATAAAAGCAGTATAAGTAAGCCTTTAAAAAAATCGAAATTCAAACCTCTGTCAATTAGAAATGTATTAGCTTTTTGTCTCAACTATAATACAGTACACTATCTCTATTTATATGTACCCGGAGTTACGAGAATTTTATATCATTTATTCAACTCTTACAAAAAACTTGCTTCGTCTAATAGAGAGAGAGAGATAAATAGCTTTTAATGTCTTCTAAAATGTAAGTTTACCGTAGTTGCATTCGATATTTGACCCCCGCAACTTATGCGCATTCGACTTATGCGGTTAAAGCTCGGTCCTAACTCCCACCTACCTCGTTACTTCGTGATATTACTGTACAAAAATCACGTTTTTTTTTAATTTTGTCCGAATACTTTTAGTCTGCCCATCTGGTAACCCTAGAGCACCTGTCCTCTAATCTACCCCCTGTGCACACGAAGGGAAACGGCCGCGCCAATCGTTAGTGAATTTAATTTGATTTGTGTCGCATTGCGTAAGTCAGCCGGTTGCAAGAGCAGAAAGAGAAACAGTAGGCGAAAATTAGAATTAAGAATTCGAATATTTTAAACAAGAATTCGAAACTTTGAATTATGAATTCGAAAATTTGACATAATATGAATTCGAAAAGATGTAGATATTACGGTTGCATAAACTGTCACGCCAAATGGTTGGTGCATTGTGCACTTTTCGGGTACAATTGTAGACCGACTGGCGCAGTGTTGACAGCTCGGGTAAACGGAGCATGTGGCGCCAGAGGTCGCGGGTTTGGATCCCGCACGGCTCATGGATGTTTTTCTATGTTTTGTATGCATTTCTATAAGAAAAAAAATATATATACAATTTCTTAAATATATAAAAACTAGCTTCCGCCCGCGGCTTCGCCCGCATGGATTTCGGACTTCAAAAATGATTCAAAATTTTAACTTATTATGTTATTCTGATATGAAAGCTATATTACTGTATAAGTGTCATGAAAATCCGTTCAGTAGTTTTTGTGTGAAAGAGTAACAAACATCCTTACAAACTTTCGCATTTATAATATTAGTAGGATGTTAAATATATTGTTGGTTGTCTAGTACCCTGTACCCGTAACACATGTCCTTACGGTACTTAGCACAGGGCTAGGCTAATGCGGTTATTATCAGCGCACGTTATTATTAACTAGTTGGGGAAGTACTCCGACATACAGGAGACACGACAAAGGGGGTGTAGCGGTGAACACGCAAACTTGCGTCTTTTTGGGTTAAATTGGACTAAATTTAGTCGGCCCCATTCTGAGACTTTGGCTAACAAAGACTCGACTTTGGGCAAGTTTGTTCCGGCGCTCGTTGACTTGTCGCGTCATATTGACATAAAGGTAAACACCTCAACTACGTTACCATGCCAAATTGGGCCCAAAATGTCGTTTCAATATTTCGTGCATGGAATAGAATATGATTTCGGTTCTATTTCGTTGGTTTTTGGAACTGCGTGTGTCTATGGGCGTCGGTAGTCATGAAAATGGCTCCGATTTCTCGTTTGCCCCTTATACTTACTCCGCTGGCTCAGTGACCCGAAGTGAGTCTTGGCCTCCGACAAGAAAGTGCGCCACTTTCCTCTATCCTGCGCGATTTCCCGCCAGCTATCGTCAACTGAGAGTTCGCGCAGGTCTTGCACCACTCTCTTTTGCCCCTTATACTGTAAAAAGAAATAAAATGTAACTGCAACTGCCCTATCTGTCGAAGTAGAGAATCGAAAGTAGTGTAGAGACTAGATTGAATTACAAGTCCTGTTCTTAAGACAGATTGAAGCAATAAGCTTCCCTTTGCCCTTTTGTTGATTAAAGTACTTATAATACTAAATTAATCACAATAGGGACCGTGCATCTAGACTGTCACGCCAACTGGTGGCTGAAAACTGTACTTATCGCGTATAATATTAACTAGTAACTGGGTAACACTTAATTCTCTGCATTTACTATGTCGTTAATTGTCTACATTTGCCGATAATATGCGTGTTATGACTATTTTAGTTCTGCCTCTGTATTTGTGCATCCCCTGTGATGTGAAAAGGCTGTCAATGATAATACACGGTCCATTTGGGGGCTACTAAATGTTTTGGGAAATTTCATTGCCAACGTAAAACAATGTCAAAGCAATTACAGCGGATTATTAATTCTAATATTGGCCCTATTAAAGACCGCTTTTTTGTATTATAATAGGGTAAATTTGCAGTCGGAGCCATTTTCACAATCATAGACATTTCGCATTTCCGCATTTACCCTCCTTCCTCCTCCCGTCTACACGGGCCAGCGGCTACTCACACACCGCACGAAACGCGACAGCAAAACTGTCACTACGTCGTCGGTATCGTCAATCGTGTAGGCGAGAGGTACCTCCTCGGTCGTTCTGGCCCAATGCAGCTGAAAACCTCTGACTGAAAATAAGATAATTGCATCATTTTAATTAAAGCAGAGATTTACAAGCCTACACTTGTTTTCTGTGGTTGCACGTAGTTATTAGTTATAGTGATCATGTGATTGTGCCTGCACTCAACTTGTATCAAACGCCGCATCTCAATTCTTCCAATCAAGACTCGTTGTCTCATTGAGACAGTTTGATCTTTGTCGCGGCAATGAATATTTATTGTCTGCATGTAGTCGTCTCGTCTTTGAAAATGCACAGCAATAATGAGATATTTCGATCGATTTTTAATGGTTTTTATAATTTTTTTTGGATGGGTACAAGGGACCAAACGAAGTCTCATGCGTTTTCAGTCTCGTCGTTGGGAATACGACGTAAATTTGACAATTTTCGACCATTTTTAATAATTTTTATAGCTTTTTTATAGTATAATGAGGCACATATATGCTTATAGTATTACTTGCTTATAGTATAGCTTACAGCTTATAGTGTAAACAGGCAGTCGAAGACATTTTCAAGACTACCCACCCACATTTCGTTGAGCGTCAAAAATAAAAAATGTCCAATCATAATAAAATATAGCTTCTGTTACTTCGTGATAATGTAGTTTTTTACTAGCGACAGAATGGTTAAGATCGGTAAAGTAGTTTTAGAGCCTATTCATTAACAAAAAAATCTTTCCTCTTTATATTCTTATCCTATCCTATCCTATAATATTATAAAGGCGAAAGTTTGTGAGTGTGTTTGTTACTCTTTCACACAAAAACTACTGAACGGATTTTCATGAAACTTCACAGTAATATAGCTTTCATATCAGAATAACATGATAAATTAAAATTTGTAGGGATTTTTTTTAATTTGGTTATAATATAACGATAACTGTCAAGTAAGTCGGAAAAAAATCAGCCCCCTGAGAGCAATATCGGCGTGCGCTGCCCTAATCGTTGGAGTTACACAAAGATAATTACTGTAGGATTATTTACCTTAAACAGTTTTAAATAAAAGTCCGCGACAGCATATATCTATCTTTTATGTGTAAGTCACTATGACCAAAATAGTGAAACAAACATTCAATTAAATTGGATATTTTTTAACGATGCACATTTTAGAATATTTATCGAACTCTTCTGAAAATGTATACATCTGTCACTTTACGTATTGAATGTAGATAAACTTTGTCTTTTACACTAAATAATTTGGACAAATAGATTAAAAGTTATTATCACGATAAGATTGACTTAAACGGAATATCTAAAGCGTCTAAAATGCGCGGTGACAAATTCAATTCTCAAAGCGGTTTATTGTTTCATATAATAAGTATATATTAAATATAATATATATATTTCAGCATAATATTAGATTATGTATAATAATAACAACACCATTTTTGAAGTCCGAAATCCACGCGGGCGAAGCCGCGGGCGGAAGCTAGTCTATATATAAAAATCTCTTGTCACAGTGTTACTTAATATTCCTCCCAAACGGCTCGATCGATTCTCATGAAATTTTGTGTGCATATCTGAGAATCGGCTAACATAGACTATTTTCCATCTCGATATTTCCTCGAGATCGAAACTTACGCGGGTGAAACCACGCGCAGCTAATAGATATATTATAGATTAGCTAGTAGATATATATAGATAACTTCAGATAGGAGGAGTATTCTTGGGAAATCGATTAAGTGGCGAATACCTTACACGTGTTTGAAACCTTGAAACAATCGAATCAAAACTAATATTAGAAATGCACAAGTCTGTATATTATACTTTTCCGGCTAAACTGCTGAACCGACTGTGATGAAATTTAAACTACAAATAGAGACCTGAGGTATATGAGGTATAGCAGACGCCCGCAACTTTGTTTACGTGAATCCATTTTCTTTACCGCAGTCGCTTAAAAAGTAGACTATAGCCTTCCTCGCTAAATGGACTAACTAATACTGAATTTTTCAAATCGGGCTAGTAGTTCCAGAGATTAGCGCTTTCAAACAAACAAACTTATTATTATTAGTATAGATTTTTGCTCAAAAAAAATTCAATAGTCTGCGCCACAGTACTAGAAATATATGATAGCTTATGACCCCCCCTTCTTTCCCAGCTACTGGGAGAAGGCAAACCGGACTATTGCGATTAATAGGATATACTATTATTATCTTGGCCGAGGACAGCGGGTGTCCTCCTCTCCCTACCTCTGACGGAGAGGAGCAGCTCACGCGCGGCAGCTAAAAAGTGGCCAACACGGGTCATGAGCTAGAAGAGCTCTTTGAGCTATCATGACTGGGGAAGGTAGTCTGTTGACAATGTTAAGATGACGTCACACCTAGTCGTTTTAAGGGAGTGGTGGGTTCTTAGAACCATATGATGTAACTTCTCTGAGACAAGTTATACAATACACGTACTACACAATACGGGGGGAATCATATAATGATTCTCAATAATTATTTCAAATACTATTTTAATTTGTGTATTAGTGTCTAGGAATATGTAATAACTAATAACTATCAAATAAGTTCTAGAAAACAAGTATGGGGAGGGCGGGAAGTGACGAATAACAATTGTTTAAAGTACCTACTCTTATAATTAGTGTATAGGAGTATGTTATACTAGCTGTGCCCCGCGGTTTCACCCGCGTTTACTTTCTTAGAAACTCATCTAAATTCAACACACTATTTCACCCCCTTAGGAGTTGAATTTCTAAAAATCCTTTCTTAGCGGATGGTCGTAACATCTACCTGGATGCCAAATGTCAGCTTGATCCGTCCAGTGGTTTGGGCTGTGCGTTGATAGATGGCTATGTCACGTTTGAGTTTTATATAATACTTGCTGCGCCCCGCGGTTTCACCCGCGTAACTTTCGATCCCGTGGGAATATCGGGATGAAAAATAGATGTTGGCCGATTCTCAGACCTACTCAATATGCTCACAAAATTTCATGAGAATCGGTCAAGCCGTTTCGGAGGAGTATGGCAACGAAAACTGTGACACGAGAATTTTATATATTAGATATAGAATTATGAAATAAGTCGTAACAATGGAATATGATTAAAAAACTAAAAACACGCTTTTGACTAAAAATTAAAAATGAATTATAGTTTAAGAATATTATCAAAAAACTATATTATCGATAATGATGAACTAAACAATTAAAAAATACGTTAAAATTAGAGATTGTGACCGATAGAGAAGAAAGAGAGAGAGAGCCTATTCGGTATACCATAATTTGTTGAACATATTTTTTATTATTCTAAAATAAGATTTAAAGTAAATGACAGAAAAGTTGCTTTAACATAAAAAGGCGTGAGGTCCTTGATTGAAAGCACTGACAAAGTATTGAAAATGTGATTCAAAGAATCCGTTACATTCATACATGCCAAGTCAAGTTAATGTTTATATTAGCGTGTAAATAAAAAAATATTTTTTCTAACAAACTTATTATGACGAACAACATCATAAATCCTAGAAATGTCAATTGTTAATTGTTAAAGTGTCACAAACTTATCTGACCCGGTGACAGCTGGTGACATCAGCGCTCTAGCCTAATGAAGTGTTGCCAATAAAATAAAATCCCGATTTTGGAGTAAAAATAATGTGGGATGCAGGGACTAACTAAAAATATATCATCACAACACTAAAATCAGTATATAACTATTATTTTAATAACTATTATTTTAATAGTTAATTAGAAATAAAACAGTGAACTATTATATTTTAATGTTATATTTATGGTCATGTAAAAAACAAATTTACAAACAATCAACAATTTTACAAACGGTATTAATGGCGCTCAGAGATGTTTCTCTTCTTGCGCAAAAGAAAAAACTTTTAAAATAATGTTTCCCACGTCCCTTTTGTTAGGGTAAATGTGTTATGTGCGTCGCTCTACCAATAAAACTGTCAACAGATTGTCATTTGAAAATGACGGCTTTAGTTCCAGTCTTGGCCACCGGGCCAGGAAAGTTTGTGGCACTATACTACGTAGATCCTATAATAGGTTCACTATTTAGACCTGGGTGTATGATATTTTGTGACTAAACTGCTGGATATATTTGCTAGATTTTTTGTGTGTAGTTTATAAACGTCATTACATATATGATGCAAAATTTATTGTTCTAGCGTAATCCCCATCCGGTGTAATGTGTTAGTTGATTCCATTAAAATCTCATTATTTTGCAATGACAACTAACAAAAGAATTGTAATGTATATTTACGGTTTAGACGCGTGCGGCATGATAAGGAAGATTGTAATGTATCACTGAGGTATTTACTTGAGAATTTTTATTGCATATGAGCAAGCAATGCCATCTTATAACGAGTAAATATGTCTATATCCTTCATAAGAAAAGGATGTATAGGTATTTAAAAGTCTTTCGCCACAGACTGCTTACATTACGGCTACTCACAGATTGCACGAATCGCGACAACACAATTACTGTCACTTTACTCCGGCATCGTGTAAACGAGAGGTACCTCACAGGTCATGCCGGCCCAATTCGTCGACATGCATGACGCCCACAAACATCCGCATAAAGGCTATACAGATGCGCTGTCCTCCTTTCTCCTCCCACCTCGATGGGCCACCGGCTACATACACACCGCACGAAACGCGACAGCACAGCTGTCACTTTAAGCCAGTCTCGTGTAAGCGAGAGGTACCTCCCCGGTCGTGCCGGCCCAATTCGACTGCATGCAAGCATGCAGTGTGGCACTACCTCTTACCAAATACACTATAAAAAAATGATGCTAATATGTTGTTCCCTTGTTCCAGGAGCGTGTG
>LUGF01030096.1:0-12269 GCA_001625245.1 Calycopis cecrops
CTTCTGTTGCCGCGATAACAACAAATACTAAAAAATTAAATAATATGAATATTTAAGGGAGGCCTCCAACCAATAAACTTGATTTTTTTTGCTCCCATACAAAAGATAAGCTCCTCGTTTTCGTAGATAATGGTACAGAACCCTTTGTACGAGAGTCCGACTTGCACTTGGCCGGTTTTTTAAATTGAATAGTTAAAAATATTGTTTATTAACTTTGATCTGAATACTAGGGATAAATATCAGGCATATTCTGTTCCTGATGGATCTGATAAATATGGATCAACGTAACTTTAGGCAAACAGTACAGCACTAAATCTTAGTTTCCGAGATACTGGACTGTCTAGTTATTTATGCATTAACCAGTTTCTGAATTCACATGGGTGTTAAGATTACTTAGGACATGTTGGTGGATTGAAAGGTAAATCGGGATGGCAGTTTGCGCAAAGTGACGGCCATACCGATCGCGCTACGTACGCTTGTCAGTTTGGCGATTCCGTTCTCCCCGGGGAAGGTAAATAGGGACTGTGCACGAAACACAGAGGCAGCACTTTCGCCGAATGTAACGCGCCCTGGTGATAATTTTAGGAATTAAGTGCCAGCAAAACACAATGAAATGTTGACATGTCACATCATACGTAATATGAAGTACCATTATCTCTAAAGTTTGTGAATTTGCTAGCACAAGGTTCACATTTCAGCCACTAGTTAGCGTGGAAGTGTAGAAGCGTGTTCCCTAGTAGGTACATACTTTTTATAGTAGGTCAATACTTTTATACTTTATACTTTTTAATTTACTTTATACTTTTTATAGCAATGCGTCTGCAAGACACCTAGTTTTGCGGATGTCTATGGGCGGCGGTAGTCACTAACCACCTGCTCGTTTGCCCCCTATAATATAAAAAAAACCGGCCAAGTGTGAGTCGGACTCGCACACCGAGGGTTCCGTAGGAACGGAAGGTATGAGCAAAAGTAATAGACGTTGAGAAAATTACACTTCCCTTTAGTTGACAAACTTAAATATGCGGGTGCTTGCATACATTTAGTATGAAACGAACTACATGCATAAGTTGGTAATGGTTTTTCCAGTGATATAAATTTTATTTACCAATTTTTAGATTTATTCCTATATGTATACTGTAAGGTCTTACTTCTTGCCAAATTTCAGAATTCTAGCTCAACGGGAAGTACCCTATAAATTTTCGAAAAATAGCGTTTTCATACAAAATTTGTGCATAAATGGTTATAACTTTTTATTGCGTTAACTTAGAAGTGTCATTTTTTTTCAAGGCCTCAAGACGTAACTGACCTCCGTATTTGACAAAAATTTCAGCTTAATCCCTGCACGCGTTTTAGAGAAAAAGGTCTTGACAGACGTACAGACAGACGGACAACAAAGCGATCCTATAAGGGTTCCGTTTTTCCTCTTTGAGATACGGAACCCTAAAAATACTAGCTGACCCAATGATTCGTATCGCCTAACAATCTATTCTTTTATTTTTTTCTTTAATTCGGGATTCGTTCATAAGTTCTATTCATAAGATCATCACACCACAGAAATTTTCTTTCAAATTTTCAAAAACTATAGGTAAAGTAACTTACTGAATTTTTCCGCAGGATTGAGCTATTTTACACTGCGGTAAAATAGCTCAATCCTGCGGAAAAATTCAAAAATAATGTTCAAGATATTGATCAGACTTACAAGTCGGGACAAGCAGACAGACAAAAATTAAAAAACATTGAAAAGTGTTTTAATATTATTTAACATCGCCCCCAAATGGTTTTTCTTTAATATATTCAGCGTACAGACACACGGACTATACGATTTTATTATATGCATAGTTATAGAAGGGGGCAAATGTGTAGTTAGAGCCATTTTCCTGACTACCAGCGCCTATTGAGCCTAGAGGCCCATAGAACAAAAATGTTATACAGATGCACCTCCTTTCTCCTCCCTCTCCATGGGCCACCGGCTACTTACACATAAAAGGCGACACTTTACGCCGGTGCAAATTCTCTGATCTCTATGTGGATGCATATGAAAAGGCCACCGGCAGCTCGTTTGGCCCTTAAACTATATACAATCTATTTGAATATATTTGACTATATATCTAAGTAAAACGTTTTTAAATATCTAGTTATAATATTATTATTCACACTACTGTAATTAATTTGTGTATTACACGAGCTTTATCATGTGTGCGTGCCGAATGCGAAACATTTTATTTTATTAAAATAGCGAAATCCAATTAATGTTTTATTAAAATATTAGCATTCCGCTCATGTTTTCCACATAATCTCGAACGGTACCGAATTTCGAATTCTTTATTCGTGCTGATCTTAAGGTACAAGTTGGAAGCGGGCGACGTGTCGCCGCTTCATGTCGTCGCGACACGTCGCCGCTTCATGTCGTCGCGACACGTCGCCGCTACACGTCGCTGCGGTTTCTATGTATTTCTATGAAATTACCTCATGACCGCAGCGACGTGTAGAGGCGACGTGTCGCGACGACATGAAGCGGCGACACGCCGCCCGCTTCCAACTTTTACCTTACCTTTAAAAAGCGATGTGGATTTCTTCTTGACGTATTATGCACAATATAGATACAATTGAAAAGATCCTCGTGGGCGCTGTAAGCCTAGAGTGGGGCTGTAAATGGTCTAAAACGATTTAAATGTTGCATAAGTCTTTAAGGTTAAAAAAACGGGGGGCGTTAAGAAGCACGATATATAAGCCGATACGACCGAGGGATCTTCAAGAAAAGGGCTTATTCTTCGGCAATGCAAGATGTTAGACCTCTTGTGTTACGGATGTCTGTGGGCGTTGGTGATCACTTTACATCAGGTGACCCAACTGCTCGTTTGCCTCCTATGCTATAAACAAAAAGTGTGTTACGAATTAAGTTTGGGTACCTGAGAGATACATGATGATGCTGGAGGCATGGCTCCAGCCTGGTAGCTTCAGTCCGTCAGGTTGGAGGCTACTTGGATGAGGTGGTGGGGAGCCGCTGGGTGCAAGTGGTTCGTGATCGTGAACTATGATGCATGGTGGAGGCCCGTGTTCAGCAGTGGACGTACTACGGCTGATGATGGTGATGGTGATGGTGATGGTGATGATGATGATGATGATGATGATGACGATGATGATGATGATGATGGTGATGATGATGATGATGATGATGATGATGATGATGATGATGATGATGATGATGATTATGACATGATGATCAGCAGTCAAACCGGACGTATTGTGGTATTCACATAAATAAACAGTGAAAATTTTTCACGTTATTATACTAATTTCCATCCAGAGGTGATAAAACATTTCAACTAATTTTGTAGTTACTTTCAGGGCTTTAAAACGATAAAATATTTATCAAAGGTTTACAATCACCTTTGCTCGACGTTTCGGCCGCGTTACACCAGCCGTGGTAACTACAGAATGAAACAAACGCGATAATCTCAAACGTGTGTTCGTGCATCTTATTTTTGATATTTTACTGTTAAATTTTGACTGTAAAAATTCACTTTGTATTTTAAAATACCATCATTACATTTGGTTATAACTAGCCAAATCGAATCCTCAGCTTGAATAAGATGTTCTTTGAAAGTTTCCGGACGCTTTTCTAAGAACTTGGCAGGTGCCAAGTTCATTATCTCGATATTTCTATCGATGTTAAGAAAGACGCGTTTTATCGAACTTGGCTCTATTTTCACATTTATGTTTGACGTCCCTTCAGATGGATATTTTTGTGATTGATTTGGAAATGGGGCGGATATGTGTGAAATGGGACGGATGTATTACAGGAGACCGGGGAAGCGCGGTCTATTTCATTACAACTTTCAGTGCATCTGGTGGCGGACACCTCGTCGAGACGAGTATCCATAACAATCCAAGGAATCTTGTATACCTCGACTTATTGCCAGTAAGAAAGGTGTAAAAAGATTAAGGGGGCCATATTATAGATAGATCGTCGGGTCTTGTCGTCGTCCATCCCACAATGTCTGAAGATTAGTCTTCAACCAATGCGTCCTACCAGTCATGACCTACGGAGCCGAAACGTGGGCACTCACGGTTCGACGGGTCTACCAATTTAAAATTGCTCAGCGCGATATGGACAGAACTATGCTTGGTGTTTCTCTGAGGAATGTAATCCGAAACGAAGTGGCCAGAGAAGTGGGGTAACCGACATAGCTACTCGGATTAGCAAGCTGAAGTGGCAGTGAGTCGGTCATATCTGCGCAGAATCGACGATCGTTGGGGTCGATGGGTTCAAGAGTGGAGACCGCGTACCGTCAAACGTAATGTAGGATGCTGTGTGACTAGACGGAGTGATGACATACGCAAAGCTTTGGGCAGGAAGTGGGAAAGGTTAGCCGAAGATCGAGGCCAGTGGCGTGCTATGGGAGAGGCCGCTGTCCAACAGTGAACTGTCATAGGATGATGATGATATTATAGAGAGATGAGCTATCAAATTGTGCAAAGCCTACCACATGGTCTCTCTGAACTCGGCATTCGTCCTGGCTGGGATTCTTCCACTTGACCTCGAGATACGCGAAGCCCTATATGAGATCAGGAGGGGAAAGGCTTCCTCGGCGATGAAAGACAGAGAGATTCAGCGGATGGCCACCGCACTGAAAATAATACATCCCGCAATACAAACGGAAGTGTTTGGTCTAGTAAACGAGGAACGGTTTAAATATTGCAGCATCTTATGATATGCGTATTTACATGGAGCAGGATTGACGACCGAGGCGGAGCGGCGTTTTCCTTATGGGTGGTGTCTTGTTTGTCGATTTTTTTTTAAATAAAGTTTAAAATACATTTGACAATAACTAGTCAAATCAAATCTTATATAAAATAAGACGTTCTTAATGTTTCGGGACGCTTTCAGAACTTGGCACCTATATTATCTCAACACTTCTGTCGATGACAAGAAGGACGAGCTTTATTGAATTTGGCTCTATTTTCACATTTATGTTTGATGTCCCTTTTGATGGATATTTTTGCGATTGATTTCGAAGTGGGCGGATATGTGTGAAATGGGATAGATGGGTGTAATAGGAAGGCCGGGAAGCGTGGTCTATTTGATTTGAACTGTGCACAAATGGTAGCGAAAAGACGTTGTCGAGACGAGCACTCGCAGCAAGATAAAGCTGGAGGTAAAGGGCTACTCTTCGCTTTAACAGCATCATTAGTAAGAGGTAGTGCCACGCTGTATACAGCCGAAATTGGCCGGCACGATCGGGGACACCGGTGTAAATCGACATCTGTGCTACCGCAATTCGTGAAGCGTGTCAGTAGAAGATGGCTAAATGAGGTGGGATGAGGAAGGATGGCAACGCATCTGTAAAACCTCTATGCGAATGTCTGTGGGCGTCGGTGGTCATGATTCCGACTGCTCCTTTGCCCTCTCATGCTTTTAAATTCGATTCATAAAAAGGAGAGACAGTTACACAGCTGTCTCGCCTCACGATGGTGCCAACCTAGCTTTAGGTTGGTATCACAAGTAAGTGATACCAACCTCGAGCAAAATGGACTATTAATATAGATACTTCTACGTTTTAGACTTATTTTACCTTTGACGTTAACTTTGGCAAAAAGAAAAGTGTTGCCGTGATTACTGTTCTCAATTTGACTGTGAAATCAGAATACGTTTTTAGGTATCTTTATGGAATAAGAATATTTTGTTGTGTCATATAGGCCTACCACATCGTTGATATAACTATATTAAAGTAAATAAAATTAAATGTTATATAATAAAAAATCACCTTTAAAGGCGAAACTGCTGTTTCTACATTCTGAAACATAATTAAACCTATAAATTATAAAACAAAAAGGGATCTTTGGGACCAAGTCTTGTCTTTGTGTAAAGAAGTTATAATGTTTAAAATGTGATTTAGTATAATTTTAATTATAATTATTCTGTGATTTTGGCGCAGTTGTAGTAGGGATTGTTGGCGGTTGCCGGGATGTCCTGTTGCTGATAGATCCGCGACTCCGGCAGCCGACGGCTTTCGCAGTGGTTTTTAGTCGGTAGGGGTGCTCTCGTGCCGGTCCGACACACTCTCCTAGCCCACCGGGGTTCGGTTGGACGGTGCATGCATTTTCCCTGCGTCAAAAGAAAAGCGACTGTTGGCAGTTGTAGTAGGAACTGTTGTCAGTGTCAGTCGCCGAGTGTTCTGTTGTTGATTGCCAGGATACTCCAACATGGCGGCCCAAGGCTCTCGCATTAGTTTTTAGTCGGTAGCGGTTTTGTAATGACTTCGACACGCCATCCCGGGTCACCTGGGGCCAGTTGGACGGTGCATAACTGCATTTTCCCTGCGTCAATAAAAAAGCGACTGTTGGCAGTTGTAGTAGGGACTGTTGTCAGTGCCAGTCGCCGAGTGTTCTGTTGTTGATTGCCAGGATACTCCAACATGGCTGCCGAAGACTCTCTCTTCTTACTCGGTAGCGGTTTTGTACTGGATCCGACATACCCTCCCGGCTGACCGTAACTGGTTGGACGATGCACCAAAAAAAGGTACTGTTATGAGTGAGTTTGGCACTGTTGCAGTAGGGACTGTTCGGCGGCAGCCGGACAGGCCCCAAGGAGAACCGAGAATTTCACCGAGGCAACCCTGTCGCTGGAGGGATCCTGTTGCTTGTAGATCCGGGGCCCTCCAATTATGGCGGCTGAAGGCATGCGAAGGGGTTTATTCGGTATTGCACTAAGTGTCGATTCCGATATAAGTCTAGCGGCCATCCGGGCTTCTAGGTAGGTATTACATGTAAATATATTCCCCTGTGTCAACAAAAAAGTAACCCTTATGATATCTATTTAGTGGAGTTCCTGGGGGTTTTTACCTCGGACTAGAGTTACAGTGAATGAATTAATTAACGAATGTGTGGATGCCGAAAAAGTGGTTTATACTACAGTGTAGCATGTTTACAGTGCAGCGGAAATAGTTGTTACAATACTTCACCAGACTACATATAGATGAAGTAGATGTAGACAGCAATATAATATATTTAAATAAACAGATTCTGTACTTATTTTTTTTTGCGTTTCGTTAGTCGTAAGTAATTACCTTATTTTTTTTAATGTACACAATAGAGTACATTTCATTTACTTATAATTATTAAACTAGCCGAGAAATTCCATTGTATATAGCAGCTGGCGCTCCGCTCTCTCCTCCACGTTTTTCTGCCTGTCCGAGATCTCTACTGCTATTTTCATACACAGGTATCTTTGAAAAATGTTCCTATATGTCTACTCGGGTAAGATTTAACATATAAATAAATAAAAAATACTGTTTTAAGTGAAAATATATGGTCAAACATTACATTTTTTTATAATAATTTGTTAAAAAAAACAAAAAAAAATGAAATGCACAAAAAAATAATGGGTAAACATTGCAATTTATAGTTTAAAAAACAATATCCCACATCGATCCTATTAATCCATTCACTGTAACTCTATTCCGAGGTTTCACGGTTTTATATGCTCCAGGCACTCCACTAATTAATCATTCGACGACCAGGAGCAGTGGTACAGGATAAGCGGAGCATGTGCCAGTATGAATCCGCTTTGTTCATAGATATTTATCTATGTATTGTATAGCAAAAATTAATATAATATCTTAATTGGATTATAAAAACTTTCTTATAACTAAATGTCAGTATCACCTTTTAGGCAAAATATACCTGTGCCAGGAGACACCGCTCTTCCTAACCTAATAAAACTAAGTCTTAGGCTTCAAATAACTATTTAAAATTACGACAGATTATATGTATGGGCAGGCAGATTATATGTATTTATATTATATTAAAAATCTAGAATACATATAAAATATCTTTAATTTATAAAATACTAGCTTCCGCACGCGGCTTCGCCCGAGACTTGGATTTCGGACTTCAAAAATGATTCAAAATTTTAACTTATTATGTTATTCTGATATGAAAGCTATATTACTGTAAAGTTTCATGAAAATACGTTCAGTAGTTTTTGTGTGAAAGAGTAACAAACATCTTTACAAACTTTCGCATTTATAGGTAATATTAGTAGAATGTTTTCGTTGTCTAGTACCCGTAACATAAGTCATTGCGGTACTTAATACGGGGCTAGACTAACGTAGTATAACGTGACATGTCCACAGACATTAAATATTATCATAATAAAATCAATCAATCATATATTCACATGAACATAGTAACATTGCTGCAGAGTTAAAATAACTCTGCCAACATACTGTAAGCATACACCTAATAGGATATCATGTCAAATTTAACACATAAGCCAAGACATGCAAGACTTCCTGTCTTTTTTATAGCTTAGACCTATTATCTCAAATGCGTTATGACGTTCTTTTCTGTTCCGAGCGACGCCTTAAACACATAATACGAGGAGTCACAACTCACAACAAATGGAATTCTGTTACAATGTCAGCAATAGATAAAGTGGCAAAATATGTAAAAATCTATAGTTATGTTTTGTTTATTTGTCTATGGATTTTAAACTTCAAAATATTCATTTCAAATGATAATTTGTTCAAATCACGATGTAGTCCAAAGCGTCTTTTGAAATGACTACAGTTGTTTTAATGGATATCATTGTTTTGAATCATTTTTTATGATATAGCAAACGAGGAGTTGGAGCCATTTTATAGACATCCGCATAGAGGCTATACCTCCATGGGCCACCGGATACATACACACCACACGAAACGCGACAGCACAGCTGTCACTTCACGTCTATTTCTATCACTATTGAGACTGTCACGCCAACGCCCGAGTCGTGCTCTTTGGGTGATAATATTAATTAGTGGTTCGCCAGCAACACTTACTACGCGTTTATTCAATGATATCATATCGCATAAAACATAGAGGTATTATTGTCTCTGATATCTATGTCATAAAAGCATGTAAAATGAATTTACAATGTGTACGATTAGTTATAGCCCATAACTAATCGTTTTTTTCTCAATTAAAAATTATTTCTCAATAACAATTTATTTGAATTTTCTGTTTCGATCGAAATTCGAACTAAGTGAACTTTTTTTGTAATTAAATACTAAATAACATATTACATGTTATGTCATCGCGTTGTAACAAATTATGTAGAATTTTCAACACTTCCAAAGACACGTAGAAACTTCATCAATAATTATGAGTGTCTTATAATTATCCATGTATCAAATGCATGTGTGTAAAGTTTTATTTATTAAATTAAAATGCTTTTTAAACATAATTATAAAAAAACATTAGCGTTCTGCACTTCTCTAACACGTAAACTATAAGTGTGCCAAATTTCATACTCCTCCGTCCGCGCAATTTTCGTAACAATGTTCGTAAAGTTTTCGCTTCACGTATTAATATATATATTTTTATTTTTTGTTTCTTTACTTTTATTTTTTTTATGTGCAGCTATTATTCCATAAAATCGTGGTATCCTAAATGCTCACAATGCAGATTTGATGTCCTTTTCCTCTCATCCTTCCACTCAGCACAAAAAAATTCAAAACCGCACTGCGCGACAACATAACTGTTACAACATATATATGGTCACATATGGTAGAGGTACATAAGTATTTAAGTACAATGGCACTACATCTTATAAAGGTATGGCAGATAAAGTAAAATTGACTGTGACAAAAGTACACAATAACTGAAAAACAAGTAATCAGATAATCCTAACCGAACCCTAGGTCCTTTACTGCTGAGCCGTAGCGGGTACTAGGTAGATAAAATAAATGTTGACACTAAAACAAAAAACATTGTACCAAAAACCGTTAAATCAACATTAACGTTAAAGTTTGAATTAGTTCTATTCGAAATTCAAATTAGATTCCATTTGTGTTTCGACCAATCACGGCGTTCGAGCGAACTTCGCAAATTGCTGATTGGTTATAACCAAATTTTATATTCCAATGAATTCTGAAATGTTGATGCGGATAAGCAACTTTCAGATATCGGGGAATTTGTAAAGTTTTATTATCGGTGTTAGCGGTTCATTGCGGGAGATAAGGTTTTAACCAACTTTGGTACGAGAGTAATATTGATTTTTCTTTTCTCTGTATTTTTGAGCACTCTAGGGTGTCTTTTAATTTAAGATTGGTTGGTCAACAATAAGCAGACCGAGCATTTTGTGAAACACAAATATCCATTCAGCCATTGGTTATGCAGGTGCGCAGCTTTGGATCACCGTCGCGTTTCGTGCGGTGTGTAAGTAGCCGGTGGCCCATGGAGGTGTGAGGAAAAAGCAGCGCATCTGTATAGCCTCTATGCGGATGTCTATGGGCGTCGGTAGTCATGAAAATGGCTCCGACTGTTCGTTTGCCTCCCTATATCATAAAAAAATCTAGACCTTTGGTTCCAGTAAGGGAATGGCTAAAGTATAAAAGAGAGGATGAGGTTGAATTTTCAAAGCAGTATCATCTTCATATTATCACTATAATATCTAAAAATCTCGTGTCATAATGTTAGTTACAATACTCCACCGATACGGCGACATCTACCGATTCTCATGAAATTTCGCGTACATATCAGGTAGGTCTGGGAATCGGCTAACATCTATTTGTCATCTCGATATTTCGATTGAAACTTACGCGGGTGAAACCGTGGAGTGCAGCTAG
Organism: Calycopis cecrops; assembly: GCA_001625245.1. Lineage (NCBI taxonomy): Eukaryota > Metazoa > Arthropoda > Insecta > Lepidoptera > Lycaenidae > Calycopis > Calycopis cecrops. Next base: position 10,614 of record LUGF01030096.1, read on the forward strand.
TATATTATATTATAGTATGAACAACTACACAAAAGGATCAAGATTGCTTGATGATGACGTAATATGCTAGTAAATTTGTATTTCTTTGACGCATGCTACTCCTGTTACTGTAGAAAGTACAGCTGTTTGAAATTGATATAGAGCATTTTGACTAATTATATTAATTGGATTCAGTTTTTTTTTTGCATCAATGTTTAACAGAGATACAAAAAATGTCTATTTCATTTTGTTTATTATGCTGTCCCCAAGCAATTTAAGAGTGAAATAAGAATTTCAAATTCCCCTAAAACCAAAAAAGCTCTAAGGAACTCGACATCGCCCATCATCAATTAATATTTACTTTTAATGAAGTTAAAACGCTTAGTAAGGAATTTTATTTTTTACTTTATAGAGATTTTTCGTATAATATTTTGTACATTTATTTTTTGTGTTGTACCTACATTGTACATTCAATCAACAATTGGCGGGAAATTGCGCAAGATCGCGCTAGGTGGAGAACTCTGGTTTCGGAAGCCAAGACTCCACTTGTGGTCACTGAGCCAGAAGAGTTAGTTATGTTGTATATCGATACAACTCGCACGTAGATAACGCATACACAACCGATATTCGCTTACGTGTTTACTGGCATGTTACGTCACTGGAATCCATACGACGACGTTCGCACAGCGTTTTCGCGGGTTACGATTTTTTTTTAAATTTTTTTTTGACCAACAACCTAACGCAAATAAAATGATTGACCGATGATAAAATTCTTAAAACTATACCATTCACAGTGAAATATATAAGTACAATTTTTGTGTGTGAAATGGTTTTTAAAATCATGTCAAATAGCGTATCGTCGCCTCAGACTTAAAATCAAATAGAATTTCAAATCGTATCAAATATCTTATTGATACCTAAAACCTAGCCGTCACTCCACATCAGTGTTATGTGACACGACCGCTCAGCACGACGAACGCTCTTGAAGCCAGTGTCGCTTATATCACCTGTGACACATCTGCGAAGTTTCCACTATAATTTTACAACAGAGTAACCGCACGGACAATATACTATATGCCAACGTTTCTGTGTCATAGTAACTGAATATTCGAATACTGTCAAGAAATTTATAGGAGACTAGCTGCGTCCCGCGGTTTCATGCGCGTAAATTTCGATATCGTGGAAAATCATCCCATGGCATCCCACAGGAACATTTTTTTCGGGATAAAAACTATCCTATGTGTTAATCCAAATTACTCTCTATGTGTGTGCCAAATTTCGTGAAAATCGGTTGAGCAGTTTTTGCGTGAAGAAGTAACAAACAAACAAACAAACATACAATCTTTCGCATTCATAATATTAATAGGATATTTGACGACTGGCTAGCGCACAGCACGGGTAGACTGAGCATGTCGCGCCGGAGGTTTGGGACAATTTTAATGGATTTTAACGTGGTTTTTTTAATATGATATAAGGGGGCATACGAGCAGTCGGAGCCATTTTCAAGAGTACCAACGCGTGGGCGTTGGTACTCTTGAACTTCACTTACGTCCGTAAAGAGATAAACAGATGTGTTGCTCTCTTTCCTCCTCCTCCATAGGCCACCGCTTGCACACCGCACGAAACGCGACAGCACAGTTACTTTACGCCGGTCTCGTGTAAGCGAGAGGTACCTCC
>LUGF01030096.1:23661-37269 GCA_001625245.1 Calycopis cecrops
GAAATTTGATTGCCAGAGGGTATCCAATTTTTATTCCCCGCCTTGCAATTTAAATACTTATCTCTTACGAACACGTGATTTATTAAGAGGTCACTGTTCTTTTACCCTTCAGACCGTGTGAGGGTGCCAAGATATCGAATGGAAATATCCCATTGTATTTCAACCTTTTCTCGAGTAGCATTCCTTTTCAGCGCAAAACTGCTTAGCTATGCATATCTTCTATAATGATAGCATATTATTATGTAAATGAAATGAAATTTTGTGTATTCTATCCTATTTCATTCTTTTATTGCTAAACTCTAAATTTCTGTATGGTCAAGATATTGTGTAATGTTACTTTGTAATGTCACTGACCTTGAAGTTGTTAGATTTCGTGAGCGAACAACGATCGATGTATTTTTAAGGATCATTTCAAATCGTTTTTTATATATCAAAATATTACAATTAGACGATAAAATTAAAACACCTTTGGAATGAAGTTTACTTCCTTATTTTTAAATTTGGCCGGTGACCAAAATGTAACCCTGTATAAGTAGTAACGTGCATATACGCATACAGATGCTGAAGAAGCTTCCGTACGTGACTGGTGTCGCTCGTTGTCTGCTCAAATGCTAGGCAGACGTATTACACAGAATGAATAAAAACTCCAAGGTCCTGGGGGCATTACAATTTATCCCACTTCAATGATACAGGAAAGTTATTCCCCACTTCATCCCCTGGCGAGTAAAGTTTTCAATTTCAAAGCCATCTGCCCCGCCGGTTATCCGAGATGCCGGATGAAGTTCGCCAGTTGTTTAATAACAATTGATGAGTTTCCAACAACATCGCATTATATATTTTGTTGTTTAACATTTTTTTTTTATATTTGAGGTTTTTTTAGGTTTTTTCTGTTCTGTAGAAGTGAAGTCTCTATACGAACCTGAAAAAGTCCAATTCAGGTTCGTATAGAGACTAGGTTTTGGGGTCGAAAGGGATCCTGCACTTTTCCGCATATGGAAGGGATGCATTTCAATATGAAAATGTTTCTATCAGCAAATTTAACTATTAGATTATTATGGAGAGCGGGGTCTCTTAACTCCCGACTGAAGTCGAAGGCAGCTCACGTGCGAGGCAAATAAATGACTTCGACGCTGTCGTGGATGAATGGACTTAGGAGAGGATCATGATAGTATAGGGGAAGGGGGAGAGGGGGGATTTGTCCTTCCCTTTACCCTTTGGCTAGTTAATGCTGAGACGAAATACTTAGTTTTAAACTTCGATATTGAGTACTTAAATCCCATTTTCACTCAAAACTTCTTAAGTCAATGTAATTAATTATATATTTTTAAACTTTAGATTTAATTAAGAGCGACTTTACGGTAAAATAAAAGAAGCTCAAAATTTGTTGTGTTTGTTGAAATTTATCGAAAACCTCTGAAACTGACCCTTGTGTAAGATTTTTGTACTTTAATATTTTAAAACGACGTTTTTATCAATTCAGATATGTCAACCCCACCGTAGCTACTAAACAAACAAAATAGTATTTTATAAAATCAAAGAGAATAAAAAGTGTCTGAAAAAGTTACTGATTAGATATTTGTATAGAATTACATATTAAAACTACCACTTGTCTTTGGACTAGCCAAATTGATCATTAGTGGCGCAACGTCTAGGAAAATCAAACGTTATTTTTTAATCAGAGACCTTTCATTTTTATGAAGACGTAATCAATCAGCAAATGCTGCAAATCTTCACTTTTATTACACATTCACAATTTGGCAAAGTTCTACGAATTGTACTTACACGAGGAAAGCAAATTTTGCTGGATATTACCTAAAACGAAGTCTTACTGATAATCTGACATAGTCCCTACCTAGATCACAGGCGTCGTCGATCAACTAATAGATAAATACCGAAGGTACACTCAGGAGGCAAAAACATTTTGGTAAGAGGTAGTGCCACGCTGCATGCTGCTGAATAGGGCCGGCGCGACCGGAGAGGTGTCGCTTACACGATACCGGCTTAAAGTGACAGCTGTGCTTTCGCGTTTCGTGCGGTGTGTAAGTTATCGAGGGCCCATAGAGGTGGGAGTTGGTAGGAGGAGAAAGCGTATGTATGGTCGTCGTCGTTATTAAAATAGCTCCGACTGATCGTTTGCCCCCTTTGAACTATCAAAAATAAGTTTTGCTCTGAATAACTTTAGACCTCAACTCTTTTTCTTTAGTTACAAAACCCATTATAGGAAAGGCACAAATAGCAATTATACTGATGTCTATAAGAGCGTCTATCTACCAGTCTCCAACTTCTCATTAGTTTATAAAAAACACTTCCAAATCGAGTTCCATTTCACAACATTGTATTTAATTCCTTTTCCAACTCCGAAATCACGGATTCTTCGAGATTTTTTTAAATTTATGAATCGGTCATTTTTTCATCCTTTTCACAAATGGAAAAGGGATGGCTTTAGACCTTTAATACCATTAACGACAGATGGATAAGTTATCTAAAAATGATTTATATTTCAGATGAAATCTATAGAATATTAGAAGCTTTCAAATTTATTAAGTTTTTGTATATTTCGTCGCTTCTGTATAACTTTTTCTATGTAGATCTAAATATAGACATCTTTTAGAGATTTGTGTCCGTGGTTTATGTATAATTTTTTCTTTGTAGATTCAAATATACTAAAATAATCTCTATATTATACCTTTATATAGAGATATAGAAATTGAAAACAACATTTATTATACCTACAGATTCCTTGCTCTCTGACACTTCTCATTTCTCACCAATAGGCTTGCGAAAACTTACAAGCCGCACGAAACTCGACAGAAGAACTTCATCAACACGTCATCCGAACAGTGAATGAGTCTTCACACGCGCCGGCCTTATCCGGCTGCAGCATAGCACTACCTACTCGTCTACTTGCGCATTCATGTTCCTACTCAACACCTTATCCAGAACCTAGGCAAATTTAACGAATCTAATTACGAACAAAGTCATACGCGCCGCTAGTCAAAATAACAATGGTTTAATAGCTGCAGTAATTATGTTAGTTAAAATTCCGACGCACAGCCCCGGCACAAATATGTTCTGGAACTATCGATTACTATTTGAACATATTGGAAATTTATTTGTCGATAAAATGTATTACACCGGGTATATTTCGCTAGAAGGGACCTTATTTAGGGACGCATTAATAAGGAGAAAGGGATCTCTGATGGGACCCTTTTTGCGAATGTAGAACAGAATAGGATTGAATTGAACAGAACTTTATTTAGGACAAGCACTAATAGACATTTTATGATAGAAAGTTACATAATTTAGGGATATTGTGTAATATTGTAATAAGGAGGCCAACGAGCAAGCGGACTACCGACGCCCATTAACATGCAGTATCGTTGACCTCCTTCACCCATCCCTCCAATGGGCCACCGGATACTCACAAACCACACTAAACGCGAGAGCAAAGATGCCACTTTACGCCGGTATTACGATTTTTTTTTTCTATGGTATAGGAGGGCAAACGAGCAGTCGGGCCATTTTCATGACTACCGACGCCCACAAACATCCGCATAGAGGCTATACAGATGCACTGCCCTCCTTTCTCCTCCCACCTCCATGGGCCACCGGCTACTTACACACCGCACGAAACGCGACAGCACAGCTGTAACTTTACGCCGGTCTCGTGTAAGCGAGAGGTACCTCCCCGGTCGTGCCGGCCCAATTCGACTGCATGCAAGCATGCACCTCTTACTAAACGTGAGCGGGAAGTACCTAGCCCAGTGATTCTCAACCACTGTGCCGCGGCGCTTTTGTGTGCCGCCAAATTTCAAAAGTGTGCCGCCAAGTTTTGCAAATATACCTATATCAATGTTAATATTAATAAATAATATCATTTAAAAAGAAAAATATTTATAAAGTTATTATTGTAGTATTTCGTATAGGTATTTAAAATTTTTGTCATAAACTATTTATGCAGTGTGTTGTAGTAAGTAAATAATTTTTATCTTTTTCTTTGTGTGCCACCAAATTTTGAAATCGTTAAGTATGTGCCGCAACAAAAAAAGGTTGAGAATCACTGACCTAGCCTATCGAGCCTGCACATTCAGCTGCAATGCAGATTGGAACTACCTCTTACTTTTTACACATTTTACATTTACACTGGAACACATTTGATGAGATAATAATTTAGAGATATTACACATGTAAAACGGCACACAAAGAGTAGTAGGTAGTGAAAAGAAAAAAGAACAAAAAAATACAACAAACAAAAAATATAATCAAAGTAAATTCAAACAGAAACATGAACAAAAAACAAAACATTTGAGTTATAATATCATTGTGCCTAAAAACACGAGAAAGGTCCAAACATGTCTGTTTAGACATTTCTGTCTAGACCTTTTTTTTGGGACCCGTGGTAGGATCAAGCTGAAATTCAAGTCGCATACTGAGATCTAATTATTAGAATTCCAAATTTCTTACTCAACGTAGGGGATTTTGCGTATACTTTGATAGTCGGATGAAAATCATCATTTTTCGTAGGAGGTAATGTCATGCTGCATGCGTGCAGCCGAATTGGATCCTTTCAAAGGGAAAAATGACGGCAGCCATTGTGAAAAAAGAATGTTTTCATTCAAAATTCCACTAATATTATAAATGCGAAAGTTTGTGTGTATATTTGTTTGTTACTCCTTCACACAAAAACTGCTGAACCGATTTTCATAAAATTTGACAAACACATAGAGGGTAACTTAGATTAACACATAGGATAGTTTTTATCCCGAAAAAATGTTCCTATGGGATGCCATGGGATGATTTTCCACAGGATCGAAATTTACGCGGGTGGTAATTGGGGCCAATGTTAAACACATTTCAATGTTTTTTATTTTTTTTGTCCATCTGTTTGTCTGTTTGTCCGGGCTAGTCTCCGAGACTACAGAACTGATTCAAATTAAACTTTTTGTAGTGTATAGATCTAAGCCTGGTCAACATTCAAACCACTTTTTACTGTGATGAAATCGCTCATTCCTACGAAAAATCGGAATTTCGGCACAGTAAGGTGAAGTGTCAGCTGTGCTGTCGCGTTTCGTGCGGTGTGTAAGTAGCCGGTGGCCCATGGAGGTGGGAGGAGAAAGGGGGGCAGCGCATATGTATATTCTCTATGCAGATGTCTATGGGCGTTGGTAGTCATGAAAATGGCTGCAACTGCTCGTTTGCCCCCCTATACCATAAAAAAAAAACAGTACAAGCAAACAATAACAAATTACTTTGATTATAATATTACTACGCTACGCGAACGAAGCCGCGGGCACCAGCTAGTAATTACAAAATAGGTAATAGTAAGTAATTGCAAGTATTTCTACAATTAATACTAAACACGTACTTTGTATTGTTCGGTGTTATCAGTGATGACGCAAATATGTGCACTTGTGTAAGTACATACATTGACACTGTTCACTTTAATGTAATATTTTTTTTTATTTGTACAGGGGGCAAACGAGCAGTCGGGTCACCGAGATGATGGTGTTTTCCGACGCCCACAGACATCTGCAACACCAGGGGTTTTGCAATTGCGTTGCCGGCCTTTAAACATCTTTACCTTTATTATAAGGGGGCAAACGAGCAGTCGCAGTTGCGTAGAGGTTATACAGAAGCGTCTCCCTTCTCTCCGCCTGTATCCCTGGGCCACCGGCTAGTAGCACGACCATACCGATGCTTTCCCCTCCTACCAACTCCCACCTCTATGGCCCATCGATAACTTACAAACCGCACGAAACGCGACAACACAGCTGTCACCTTATCGGCATCGTGTGAGAGATTTCGTCGCGTTCCTGTTGATCCAAGCCGGCTACATGGTTACATACAGCCTGGAACTACTACTTACTGCTTAAGCCCTTGAGCATTAAGGTACAAGTTGGTAGCGGACGACATGAGGCAGCAGCGGGCGACTTGTCGCAGCGACTCTACAGGTTTCTATGTATTTCTATGAAATTACCTCTGTAGTTAGCGACACGAAGCTAGCGAGTAGCGGCAGACGCCAGTGTCGCCCGACCGCGGATCAGTAGCATAGATAAAAATATAAAAAAATGCGCTCACTATTTTTGAACATGTCAGACATCTTGTTTCACGGAACACTCGGAATCAACTGGATTCCATCTGCTGTTGCCATCTGCAGTCGGGTTCGAAATCATGACTGCAGCGACAGGTCGTGACGACATGAAGCGACAACACGTCGTCCGCTGCTGCCTCATGTCGTCCGCTACCAACTTTGTACCTTTTAGCTAAATAAGGACGTTGCGAAGCATCATTACTTATACCTTTTTTTGGTAACGCAGTGAAATACGTACGCTATCCGGGAGCCCGGATGGCTCAACCGGGTACAGTACCGGGCTCGGCAATAGCCACTCCTACCGGCTAAACCCCTGCAGGTGCCTCTAGCCGCTTTAATTGGAGGGCCTCGGATCTACAAGCACCATGGCCCCTCCAGCGACGGGCTGGCCTCAGAGTAAAGGCCAGACTTCTCGTCCTTGGGGACCGTCCGGCTGCCTTTGAACAGTCCCTACTCCAACGTTGCAACCGTGCAGTAGGGTCAGATTCTCATCCTAGTGATATCCGACCCCCACAGACATCCGCAACTCCAGGCGTCTCGTAGATTCGTCGCCCTTTGAGATGTATGAGCCCTTTACTAGATCCAAAGTCGTATCGGTCCGGAAATACCGAGGGCGTTTATTATTAATAATAATTATTCGCTCCAGTTTTAGTCTTCCCTTGGGCGCCCTGCCATTTATTGACGCATAGCGCTCAGTGGTAAGGGGGCAAGCGAGCATTTGGACCCATTTTCCCGACTACCGACGACTATAAACATCCGCACAAAAATATACAATGCGTTACCCTCCTTTCTCCTCAGTAATAGGGCATCGGCTACATACACTCTCGTGGAGGTACCTCCCCGGTCGTGCCGAGCCAATTAGGCTACATATATACACTACCTCTTACTAAGAGTCGATGAAGTCTCCGCTCATGCCCAATTCCAAGGCATCGCAGCTACACTGTATAAATTCGGGCCGAACATTGTCTGCGCCGATGACGTCACAAGTGTTTAAACAACCCATCGTGACAACATGGCGCGCCATAAAATATTATGTTCGAAACAGTAAAACGTGGATTGTGTTCGTACAGTGCAAGAATTTAAAGTTAAAACCTTTTGAAGTATATTTTTCAACTAGCGGGTGCCCGCGACTTTGTTCGCGTAGCGTAATATTATAATCAAAGTAATTTGTTTGTTTGCTTGCAGTGTGCCAAAATTCGATTTCCCTTAAGAATGAGCGATTTCACAGCATTAAAAAGTGTTTTTAATGGTGACCAGGCTTAGTATATACACCACAAAATGTATCATTCAAAACTGTCCAATAGTTTCGGATATTAACCCGGACAAACATGAAACAGACAAACAAATAAATTAAGACATTGAAAAGTTACTAGTACTATTTTAGCATCGTCCCCAATTAGTTTTTCGTAAATTAATTCAATGTACAGACACACGAATTTTACTGTTTTATTATATGTATAAATGTCAAATAGCGTGGCACTACCTGTTACTTTATTTAGTAACTGGAGGCGCGTCGCTGCATGCATGTAGCCGGGTTCGGCAGGTGGGACCGGGGAGGTACCTCTCGCTAACATGAGACCGGCGTAAAGTGACAGCTGGCTGTCGCGTTTCGTGCGGTGTGTAAGTAGCCGGTGGCTCATGGAGGTGGAAGAAGAAAGGAGAGCAGCGCATCTGTATAGCCTCTATGGGCGTCGGCAGTCATGAAAATGGCTCCAACAGCTCGTTTGCCTCCTTATGCTATTAAAAAAGAAACATTTTTTCATTTGTTCTATATCCTATTTCCTATTAATATTATAAATGCGAAAGTTTGTATGTTTGTTTGTTAATTTGTTTGTTTGTTTGTTTGTTTGTTACTGCTGCACTCTAAAACTACTGAACCGATTTTCATAAAATTCGGCACACATATAGAGGGTAACTTGGTTTAACACATAGGATAGTTTTTATCCTGAAAAAATGTTCCTAGGGGATGCTATGGGAAGATTTTCTATTTTCTACGGAATCGAAATTTACGCGGGTGAAATTGCGGGGCGCAGCTAGTTAAAATATAAATAAAGATATATCCATGACATGGGCGGGAATCGAAACCGCGCCTGGGTGTAATGCATACGTAGGTCGCACTATAAGTTTTGCGTAACTTAAAAAAACAACATGTTATAACCAAAATTTTATGTTTATTGCTTTTCAAAATACTCTTCTTTACATTTTAATAGTAGTTTATGCAACTGTCATATAATGAAGGGTATTAAAACACGAGTGGATTTTTTGAAACGAGCGAAAGCGAGTTTCAAAATAGTTAACAAGTGTTTTAATACCCGTGTTATATGCAGTTGCATACACTACTTTATCTTCACTAATAATAACAATAATAATAAGTTATTTATTTCATTGAGCAAAACTTAAATGCCTACAATGTTTGGAGAAAACCCTATAAGTAAATAAATACCTGTAGTGGGATTCTCCGCTCTTCCACAGGACACAAACACTTGATTAAGTTATGGTACAAACATTAAGATTATCTTAATAACACTTGTCCACACCGGTATTAACACTAAAACTTGCTAAAACATATTCAAGTTGTTATACTTAATATTAAACACAAAAGTTTGTTGTTTACTCTAATACAATATATCAATATTTTGTAATATTTAACTTTACAGTATCTCGTCTGTTCAACTTTTATATAATAATATGTATTTATTTTATAATATTAATCATATTAATTCTAAAACTATTTGATTTTCGCTAATACTGAATAATAGAATTAGTCAAGTCAGACCGGCGACTGTTTGACCGACGTGGCGACGACTGCTTTACCGACGATTTAAAATGTAATGTTCTTTGAAGATAAATATTTTTATTAAATACTTTAATTTCATTGCAAAAATTGCGGCGCGTAAATATATACTTTTTATAATTCAATGTTAATAAAATACTAGCTTCAATGTTGAAATATAATGTGAAAAAATCACATGACTTTACTTTTAAATTTCTACTAAACAGTAGATTATTCGTTGTCTGTGGCGTCCATGTTTGCTTTCATGTTTTTGTAGAGCTTTGTCTCTTTCTCGCAAATCCTTTGCAAGCTGGCATTGAACCAATGAGAGCGCAGCTGCAGCCACACAGGGCCAATCAGGAGCGAACGCGCGCTGTTAGGATTTTGACATAAGGCTGTCTCACCACTCACTCTCTCTCTCTCGCTCTCACACAGTGTTATAATGAGATTTTACGATATCGATTTGGATAATATAACATAATGTCAAATTGAGTTTTTTGTTGTCTGAGCTATAACAGTAGTCATTATAAGTCAAGTATTGGAAACATAAGTAGAATGTTACAACATTAGTGTAGATAAACATTTTTTCATGCGATCGAACCATTTTTTAAAACAGGAGGACCACAGATCTGAAGGCATGTTTTCTACGTGTTGATTGAACGAACGAACGGCAGTGATACTGCCTCTTCGGAGTTGATAAAAGTGAAATCTCGCATCAAATCTTTGATATTGGAGAATATACAGAAATCACACGGTGCTAGGTTAAGTCTATGCGCAGGATGGGTGACGAGTTGTACTTTTTCGGAGGCTAAAAATGACTTTGTTTTGTTTACCGTGTCTGAAGAAGCGTTGTCATGATGTGTGACGTGGCTTTTGGGTCGTCTTTCGTGAACTTTTTCTAACACCCTGGGTAAACGAATGGTAGAATACCACTCTGCATTAACACTATTTTAATCTTCAAGTGGAATTGTACAGATGGGACCCGTAGCTGAGAAAGAATACGCGATCATTTTTTACCAACGTTTCTTGCCTGCCTTATTTTTTTTTTTATGGTATAGGAGGGCAAACGAGCAGTTGTAGCTATTTTCATGACTACCGACGCCCATAGACATTTACATAGAGAATACACATATGCGCTGCCCCCCTTTCTCCTCCCACCTCTATGGGCCACCGGCTACTTACACACCGCACATTTTTGTTGGCATGTTCTCATTTTCAAATACCTATTCACAAGATTGTTTTTTTTTTCGGATTCAAAACAATAAATTCATGTTTCGTCTCCTGTGACAATGTAATAAACAGTATTAGAATGTCCGTGGTCGTACGTCAGTAGCGTCTGTGAGCACCATTCCACGCGAGCCCGCTTCTGCTCCGCTGTCAGTTCATGAGGGATCCAACGACAACAAAGTTTCCGAACTTTCAATTCTTCGTGTAAAATTTTCTGACTTTGGCTCCCACCAATCCCCAATAGTCCTCGAATTATCTCATAGGTAATCCGCGAGTTTTCTTCAAGTAGCCTCTTTACAGTAGCCACATTATTTTCGTTGACGGCAGTAGAAGGCCGTCCTTCACGAAATTCGTCATGTAAAGAAACCTCTCCGCAAATTCCGCATACCATTATCTCACGGTGCTCTAACAAGGTGCTTCCCTCCCAAAAGCATTTTGAAGACGAGTGGCACAGTCTTGCGGAGAGAGAGAACTTTTAAAATCATAAAAAATCATGGTTCTAAAGTATTTTCGACATAATTCCATTTTCCTTACGTACGTAGAACTTTGATGTGTAATAAAAAACAATTGACAAATGATTTCCCGCCAATTGTTTTTTTTTATTATTAAGAAGGTTGCAAAGTTTAAAAATATAGAACATCCGATATTCAAATAGTTTCGATTAGCTAGAAGTGCAAAACTTTTAGTGTGCCCCATGTATTACGACTGTGCTATCTATTCTATTCTAGCGCTATTCGAATCCAACCACAATACACGGTGAAACTTTGCTATATTCGACGAAGTTTCAGCTTTCAGGTTTAATTCGAACAATTTCTCAGCGCAGCGCATCGGGATCGAATGATCACTGGTCCGGCCACTGCACGCAAAGCCAGAGGGTTAAGTCAGTCGAAAAGGCTTGTTGAATCGATCCGGTCTCGCTTTTTGAAATGGAGCCATCATCAAGATTCATCGGTTCGATGTTTAATTACTTTTTATGTCGTGAAAAAATGAAAATGAAAAAGTTTTTATTCAAAATAGAATTACAGATATTACTTTTTGAACGAATTACATCTACCATCATCGGTTGAATCCTAGCCTTGTCCTAAGATGAACGGGCGAAACAAACTCAGCGGGCCTAATAATTTGATGAAATATAAAAGTAAAAATTTTAGAAATACAAATACATTTGCATGTAAATAATATACAATTTATGAATTTACAATAATTATGGTACAGAACAGCCTGCGAGGAGGCCTAATCTCAAGATGTGGTATCTGTCATAAAATTTGTTACCATATAGTATGCCTTACCACACAAACGCTCTTTAACAACTTTTTAAATTTATTAATCGAAAGTTTTTGCACGCTTTCTGGGATCTTGTTGTATAGGCGTATGCATTGCCCCCGAAAAGAATTCTTTACTTTACTTTACGTGAAATGGTTTGGTCCTCTCTGCCTACCTCATTAGGGTACGGGCGCGAAGATATTATGATTTTTTATAGTAAAGGGGGACAAACGAGCAGTCGGAGTCGTTTTAATGACTACCGACGCTCATGGACATCCGCATAGAGGTTATACACATGTGTTGTTCTCCTTTCTCCTCCATATACCACCGGCTACTTACACCGCACGAAACGCGACAGCACAGCTGCTATTTTACACCGGTATCGCGCAAGCGAGGGGTATCTCCCCGGTCAAATTCGGCTGCAAGTGTGGCAGTAGCTTTTACTATTGTTATTTATGTAACTACATAGATCAAATAAATAAAAGATAAAATCATGCAAGTCAAATATTTTCATTATTGTCTACCATTTTTGCACCTGAGAGTTATTTTTAGGTGGGAACAATACTAATGCTTATATATTCTATATACATATAATAAAACAGTAAAATTTGTGTGTCTGTACATTGAATATATTTATGAAAAACTAATTGGGGGCGATGTTAAAATAGTATTACAATACTTTTCAATACTTTTTAAATTTTTTTGTCTGTCTGCTTGTCTGTTTGTCCGGACTAATTTCCGAAACTACTGGACAGATTCGAATGAAACTTTTTGTGGTGTACAGATAATAAGCTTGGTCATCAACAGAAAACTTTTTACTGCGGTATAATCGCTCATTCCTACGGGAAATCGAGCTTTCAGAACACTGCAAGCAAACAATAACAAATCACTTTGATTAATATTACTATGCTACGCGAGCGAAGTCGCAGGCACAGGTTATAATATTTACAGATCACTGTGAGCGCATCATGATCAACACGACGAACTCTGCTTTTGAAAATGATTAAGACTTTAGTAAGCAGTGTTGTTGCGTTTCAGCCGCATTAGGCACGATCGCAGAGGTACCTCCCGCCCAGTTCCAGCATAAACTTACAGCTACACAGCTCTATTTAATTTAATCCTATTTCACTCTACATACAAATTCATAAAGGACCAAGCGACCCTATCAGAGATCCCTTTCTCCTTATTAATGCGTCCCTAAATAAGGTCCCTTCTAGCGAAATACACCCAGTGTAATACATTTTATCGACAAATAAATTTCCAATATGTTCAAATTGTTAAAATCGATAGTTCCCGAACATATTTGTGCCGGGGTTGTTCGGAATTTTAACTAACATAATTACTTACTTTACCGTTATTATATTGACTACCTGCGCGTGTGACTTTGTTCGTGATTAGATTCAATAAATTTGACTAGATTTTAGACGAAAAATACGCAGGTTTATCCACATGTAGACAAGGTCTAGGTAGGTGGAACTTGTCATTCTTCGGACGAGTTGATTGCGTGTTATTCTATTGCTTTTCGTGCGGTTTGTAAGTTTCCGCTGGCCCATTCTGGAGGATTCCCCTGGAGGGGAGAAGGAAAGGAGGGCAAGGCATCTACATAACAACGTTGCTGATATCCATTGGCGTCGGTTCTGATCCAAATGCTCCTTATATTCCTATGCCCATGGAGGTGAGTAATAATAGGTAGTGCCACACTCACAACCTAAACAATGACCGTGCTTAACGAAATAGGCCTAAAATTCATTTCAATAATTGATCTCCTGTCTTATTCTTTAACTAGTTGACCCGACAGCCATTGTCTTGTCAAAATGTGTTGTCATGGTAACGTGGCCGAATTATCAATCCGTTATTTTGCCCTACAATAGTGTATTTCAAGTCGAGTTACCGACTGCAGCATTATATATATTGATAAATTATAGCCTAATTGTTACCGAGGAGGTTTTTTTTATATACCTATATAGCAAAAAACTTTCATCAAAATCCGTCCAGTAGTTTATGCGTGTGCGTCGCACAAGACACAGACAGAATGACGTCTTCTAAAGTTTTTTTATATGTATAGATTTTTATTAGAAGATACCGTATCGCAGGCGAATCCGGATGGCACAACCAGGGAGGTACCTATCCCTGACATGATATCGCCTTGATAGCTGTGCTCTCGCGTTTCGTGCAGTCTGTTTCTGGTGGCCAAGTGAAGTAGAGGTCATGGAGGACTGAGCATATATGTATGTGGTTCCGTTATGGCTCGGCT
>LUGF01030096.1:58436-70438 GCA_001625245.1 Calycopis cecrops
TTTTTTTATGGTATAGGTGGTCAAACGAGCAGTCGCAGCCGTTTTCATGACTACCGACGCCCATAGACATCCGCATAGAGGCTATACAGATGCGCTGCCCTCCTTTCTCCTCCCACCTCCATGGGCCACCGGATTTACATACCGCACGAAACGCGACAACACAGCTGTCACTTTACGCCGGTTTCACGTAAGCGAGAGGGACCTCCCCGGTCGTGTCCCAATTCGGCTGCATGCGTGCACTACCTCTTACTAAACCGACTGCTCGTTTTCCCTAATATACCATAAAAATCTACCTACTCAAAATTGTACGAGAATTCAGTTTTTCCAAATTAGCTACTGAACCCTATAAAACAGATATCACAGACTTACTGGATTCAGACACGCCTCTTTTGATTCATCCTCACTTTCACGGCGACATCGCCAGAGGTCCCCTGTTTTATTATCCCTAAACACCCACTAAGGTTTTATTAACATCCGAGAAAACGATTCGCAGACGTACACAAAAGATAAAGATGAAATCTAAATAGAAATCGGAATAGAAACTGAACAGACTTCGGTACGTTAATCTTTGCATTTGAAAACTATAGAGGGTGGAGATAAGGAGAATCATTTGACTATATGAAAAAGTGTCTATCGGAATGCATTAATAAAATGTGGCGCCACATTAGCATTACGGTAGGTTTATTTTAACTAAACTATTTTGTACTACAGAAGTTGTTTAAATTTTCAATAATTAGCTACTTTAGTCGCTAATATTATTTTTTTAACTCAGCATACTTCAATTAGTTTACAATTACTAAATTCGTACCATAAACTCTACCTACATCAGCGCCATTCTGGAAGGTTTTTGAACGGTTATTACCGATTACAGCTGGGTTATATTTCCCATTTTTTACCACATGAGATTATTCTCCTTACCTCTACCCTCTATATTCAAAACGGAATAAAAGGTTCTATATTTGAAATTGGCTTTTTGACAATTCGGAGCATTCGCGAGACGCCATATTGTTTCAACGAGATTTTAATGACCAGCCGAGAATTACGGCAAAGAAATCCTTAATCTCATCGTGATTATCGTAATCTCCGAGCCTCCGCGTGATTTACATTTAAAATGTTTGCGAACGAATCTCGATTTTAAAACAATGGCGGCAAATTGCGTTTTGCCGCGTTTTGCGTTGTCAATGTCAAAATCAAGTGCTTTTCGTTACGCGACTCAATTTCGACTCATCTACATGTGAATGCTCACGGGTAACCACCATTTAATTAATTTTGTGGGTTTTTTGGTGGTTTGGGATTTTAACGCTTTCGCGGACGCGACCACCGTAAATAATTTCTGTAACTATTGTATTTATTATTAATGTACTAACTTTGTCATATATCAACGCACAGTTAACGACTGTACCAGATAGAAACATTTTTTTATGGGATGGGGCAAACGAGCAGTGGAGCCATTTTCATGACTACCGACGCCCATAGAATTCCACATAGAAGCTAGATGCGTTGCCCTCCTTTCTCCTTCTCTCTCCATGTGCCACCGGCACCGCAAAATCGGTCACACGGTCTCGTGTAAGCGAGAGGTACCTCCCATCGTGCCGGCCCAGTTCGGCTACATGCATGCAGCGTGGCACTACCTCTTATTAACATGATAATATATAGAAATGACACTTCACTGATAGAAAAAAAATTTGGTTCACATCCCCAAAAATATCGATTGTGACTTGTGACAACAGTATGTCTATCATTTCAGTTTACCTGTGACCACGGTTTTTCTGATCTTTCAATGACCTAGGCGGGATCCGAGGTGGCGATCCTTGGAGCAACACGCTCATCTTACCCGAGCTGTTATAATATTTTTTTTGGTACCTTTACATACTCTACCCAAGAGCCCGGGTGGCTCAACCGGGTACAGTGTGAGGCTATTGAATGGCCTCTACCGACTATTCCCCTGCGGGTGCCTTCAGCCGCAATAATAGGAGGGTCTTACTGGAGAGGCTTACATAGAGAAACATGTTACCGGTACCGACAAATCCTGCACGGTTCGGTACCGGTAATATTGCAATTTTACCGATATGATAACATTGCAATATTACCGGTATGATAACATTGCAATATTACCGACATGATAACATTGCAATATTATCGTTGCCGGTAACCGCTTTCTCTATGTAAGAATCCTTTGTAATAGGGTTCCGTGTCTGAATATGAGAATGCGGGAATGGAGAGTGCACTTGTGTCTGCGCGCACACTTGTGCACTATAATATGTCCTGCGCAGATGCTCGTCTATATAGACGGACGCCGTAGCCGAAATTCAGCTGGGAGGATATTATTAGATACGGAACCCTAAAGATGAACTTAATATGATGTTGAGCGACTTGACACAGGTAAGCGGGAGATAGGCGGCGACTGGGCCATCCATCTTATGCGCTGACATTTATTTGGGTCGAACCAGAGCTGAGGTTCGAATTAAAAGGGATTTATTATAAGTACTCGTACTTCGTGAGTAAGAGATTATGTCTTAAGTTGCGAATATTACTTATTACAGTTATACAATGTATTTAGTAAGAGTACCTTTAGGCATGTTATGATGCTTAGGGTTCCGTAGCCAAATGGCAAAAACTGTCTGTCTGTCTGTCTGTCCGTCCGCCAGTCCATATGTCACAGCCATTTTTTTCCGAAAATATTGCGCCTTCGTAATTGTAACTTTGTAAGTATTCTGTGAACCGCTATTCAAATTTTGAATAAAAATAAATATAGTGGAATGCCTGGAGCATATAAAACCGTGAAACCTCGCAATTGAGTTATAGTGAATGGATTAATATGATCGATGTGGGATATTGTTTTTTAAACTATAAATTGCAATGTTTACCCATTATTTTTTGTGCATTTCATTTTTTTTTTTTTTTGTTTTTTTTTTTAACAAATTATTATAAAAAAATATAATGTTTGACCATATATTTTCACTTAAAACAGTATTTTTTTTATTTATATGTTAAATCTTACCCGAGTAGACATATAGGAACATTTTTCAAAGATACCTTGTGTATGAAAATAGCAGTAGGGATCTCGGACAGACAGAAAAGCGTGGAACATCTACTTCATCTATCTGTAGTCTGGTGAAGTATTGTAACAACTATTTCCGCTGCACTGTAAACATGCTACACTGTAGTATAAAGCACTTTTTCGGCATCCACACGCAGCTCCACATCCCTTTTTGCAACTACAAAATAACATTTGCAATAAACAATGAATCAATTACCTGCTCCGGATAAGGTAATTGATTCATTGTTATTGGAATGTACAT
The DNA here is from genome assembly GCA_001625245.1 of Calycopis cecrops. Taxonomy (NCBI): domain Eukaryota; kingdom Metazoa; phylum Arthropoda; class Insecta; order Lepidoptera; family Lycaenidae; genus Calycopis; species Calycopis cecrops. The sequence continues at coordinate 61,739 of LUGF01030096.1, forward strand.
GTTATTGGAATACTTCAATCCCCAATATTCAATAACTACGTCATTTCCTAGCCATATCTGAATTTGTAGGTACACTCGTTTAAGGTGCTCAAATGCTGCATCAGTTGTTGGAGGCAGTGATGACAAATTTATAGCCGTACAGAAAACTGATTATTATCGAGATATCCATAAAAGGATTTCTGATATAACCGACTTATAGACACTTGCAACAAAATATCATTCGGATTGTTATAATTTACTGAAATGTGCATGTATTTTGAGTTTATAAGGCGCTCCGTCTAAAATTCATGATTTAAATACATTGAGGTTCAATTCTTTCATAAAAGCAACAGCCAAAAATACGAGTGTTCCTTTGTTATCACTGCCTCCAACAACTGATGCAGCATTTAAGCACCTTAAACGAGTGTGTGGATACCGAAAAAGTGGTTTATACTACAGTGTAGCATGTTTACAGTGCAGCGGAAATAGTTGTTACAATACTTCACCAGACTACAGATAGATGAAGTAGATGTAGACAACAATATAATATATTTAAATAAACAGATTCCGTACTAAATTTTTTTTTGCTTTTCGTTAGTCGTAAGTAATTTCCTTATTTTTTTAAATGTACACAATAGAATACATTTCATTTACTTATAATTATTAAACTAGCCGAGAAATTCCATTGTATATAGCAGCTGCCGCTCCGCTCTTCCCTCAATTTTTTCCTGCCTGTTCGAGATCCCTACTGCTATTTTTATATACAGGTATCTTTGAAAAAATGTTCCTATATATTTCTACTCGGGTAAGATTTAACATATAAATAAATAAAAAATACTGTTTTAAGTGAAAATATATGGTCAAACATTATATTTTTTTATAATAATTTGTTAAAAAAATAATAATGGGTAAACATTGCAATTTCTCGCTTAAAAAACAATATCCCACATCGATCATATTAATCCATCCACTGTAACTCTAGTCCGAGGTAAAACCCCCCAGGAACTCCACAAATAAATTAAAAATATAAAGGAGGGCACTGAATCATTTTTTTTTCATACAACCTATATGTCTATAGGTCTTGACGTTAAAAAATTACATTAAGGCTACTAAAACCATTTTTCGTTAAAATCATTTGTTTAAAAAATAGACTCTAACTTTTTAAAGTTAGAATCTATTTTTTTTTTAATAAAAGATTGAGAAATCTAAAAATATATTATAGTAGCCTTCGCCCGCGGCTTCGCCCGCGTGGATTTCGGCCTTCAAAAATGGTGTTGTTATTATTATACATAATCTAATATTATACTGAAATATATATTATATTAAATATATACGTAGTGTATGAAACAATAAACCGCTTTGAGAATCGAATTTTTCGCCGCGCATTTTAGGCGTTTTAGATATTCCGTTTAAGTCAATCTTATCGTGATAATAACTTTTAATCTATTCGTCCAAATTACTTAGTGTAAAAGACAAAGTTTATCTTTATTCAATACGTAAAGTGACAGATGTATCAATTTTCAAAAGAGTTCGATAAATTTTCTAAAATGTGCATCGTTAAAAAATATCCAATTTAATTGAATGTTTGGTTCATTGTTTTGGTCATAGTGACTTACACATAAAAGATAGATATATGCTGTCGCGAACTTTTATTTAGAACTATTTAAGATAAATAATCCTACAGTATTTATGTTTGTGTAACTCCAACGATTAGGGCAGCGCACGCCAATATTGCTCTCAGGAGGCTGATTTTTTTCCGACTTACTTGACAGTTATCGTTATATTATAATCAAATTATAAAAAATTCTTATTAATTTTAAATTATTATGTTATTCTGATATGAAAGCTATATTACTGTAAAGTTTCAAGAAAATCCGTTCAGTAGTTTTTGTGTGAAAGAGTAACAAACACACTCACAAACTTTCACCTTAATAATATTAGTAGGATTGTACTATGCTGTAGATCAAAAAAAAAGCTGCCAACGAAAATTGGTTTGAGCGAGATATCATTATTACCTAGTTTTTAAGATTTTCAAAAAACATTTTTGAAACTTTATAGCCTGGCAACCTTTATCATTGAACATATTTTCTCAGACAACCTTACACTACTTAACTTTTAATAAATTTACCTACATTTTAATGTAAAGTAAGGCCAACGTAACGAGATAAAGAATGTAAACAAACTTTCAGGAGTTCAAAACATTTTATTTTAAGAAATTATATGTAAGTATATAAGTTTCATTAAATTTTTTCGTTCGTTTTCTAATCGTTGTCGTCATCTGTCGTAAAGGAAAACGATTACTCAGAAGATCTTGAAGTTGAAAGTTGTTCTGACGAATCGTTCTGATGCGCCCACGAAGTTTTCTATGTTGGTCCAGTACGACCTATTTTCGACAGATGGCGCCACTGTCATTCCACTTATTTTTTTTTCTATGATAGTCCATGCTGACGTGTCTGTTGCTGGCGTAGCAACGCGATGACGATACAGCTGGTACGTAATAACTTCAAACACAATGAAAACACAAATGAACTTGTTCACAAATTATAAATGGCAATCGCCTCACAAAATGTTCCTAACTTCTGTACAGACCGCTGCCCTGTAACGCGAATGAATCTTTGTCTTTGTCTTTCGTATGAAATAGCACACGAAAGACAAAGACAGATTCAGATTGACAGACAAAGTTAGATTGTTTACGATTTTTATCTCGTTTCGTTGGCCTTACTTTACATACCTACATCTTGGTTAACAGATGAGCGCAATTACTAACGAAAATTAATATTTTAAACTTTTAATTAATAACCTTGATATTTTTTTTGTGACAACGCTGTTGGTAAACGTTCACAAGCATATTTAATTTCCTAAAATATAATTTTCACCTGGTTAGCAGATGGAAAGTTAATTCTTACCTACTTGGTATCCTCTACTATGACAAACATGGCAATTTTACGGTTTACTGATGAAATCATCAAACAGTGTAACTGTTTAAAATAGTCCTACTAATATTATAATTTATAAATGAGAATTTTTTTTGTGTGTTTGTTTGTTTGTTACTCCCTCACGCAAAAACTGCTGAACCGATTTTCATGAAATTGGCACACACATAGAGAGTAACTTGGATTAACATACCTATAGGATAGTTTTTATCCACAAAAAATGTTGCCACGGGATGATTTTCAACGGGATCGAAATTTACGCGGCTAATACCGCGAGGCGCAGCTAGTATTAAATAAATGTAATTCTAATTATTACCATTTATTTGAACACCGTACAATTAATATACATGTCAAGTTATCACAATATTTGCATGATCCTATTTCAACGGGGGGCGACGGAATCATGAAATTAATTTAGGATTCATTTACATACAGACAGACAGACAGAGATCCTATAAAGGGTTCTGTTACGTTTGAGATACGGAAATCTTTTAAGATGTCTTCTCTTTAACCGCTATCTGTACATTATGTATTTCTGTAGAATTATACCTAGCATATAAACTGATAACATATTTATTTTGACGCGATTTAATAATCATTATAGTAAGAGGTAGTGCCACGCTGCTACATAGAACTAGCTCCCCCTCGCGGTTTCACCCGCGTTAATTTCGGTCCCATGGACAATAGAAAATCATCCCATGACATCCCATAGGAACATTTATTCGTAATAAAAACTATCCTTCATATTAATCCAAGTTACTCTCTATGTGTGTGCCACATTTCATGAAAATCGGTACAGCAGTTTTTGCGTGAAGGAATAACAAATAAACAAACACACGAACGAATAAACAAACAAACATACAAATTTTTGCATTTGTAATATTTTAATAGGATTTCTTGGGTATGTCACTCAACTCCTAAAAGACTGTATTGATTTTGACGAAATTTTTTGTGTGTGTTGAAGGGGATTTGAGAATGGTTTAGATTCACAAATTACCCGACAGATGGCGCGTCTCACAGTTAGTTCAATTGTAAAACAAAAAACGCTAACACAATATATTCCATGTACCCCATCTTAAACGTTAGTTTCTAAGTCGGTCAACTAAAGTTGCTTGGCAACCGACTTGATGTGTGAACAATAATTGTAGTCAATAACCATATCGGCTGGTGTCAGCAGAGGCAGAGTGACGTGTGGTACAAGTTATAAGCGATTTGTCCCGACATAAATATTAGACGGTTCCAGTACCTACGCGACTAGATTTTATTTAAGGTATAGAAAAAATCTGCCTGCCCTCCTTTCTCCTCCCATCTCCTTGGACCACTGGCTACTTACACATTTAGTTTACTCCAACATTGTTCTAAAGCCTAAGAAACGTAGGTACCTAAGCAAGGTAAGAGGTAACGTTTTTATGGGGTAAGCTCCAGAAATCAATAGAAGAATGATAGTAAATATAGACAGTGCTAATACGGAGGATTAAATTAAATAAAATGAAATTCACATTAGCTGTAAAATAACTTTAAACTACTAAGTATCGGATTATTTCCTTTCTTTGCATTTTCAATAATCTCATCAATCAATCTCCTCTCTCTCTGCAAAACTGTATGATTTTAGGTCTTTAGAACTGTAGATGCCGGAAGGTTTTCATGACCGGTAGGAGCCGATGTCAAAAAGGAGAGGAGGGGTAATGCAGGGCTTCGCATTTACGTACAAATGGTGAGTTAAATACGCGCCAGTAGTCGTCAACACAGGGCTTGCTCGCCCCCCTACATAAAAAGAAGACATTATGTCAGTTGTTATATCTTGGACCACACCTATTCTGTGTAGAAATAATGTGCATTTCTATGGGTGTGAGTTATCAAAACTCCTCTTGCTCGTTTATCCCTTTCATAGAAGGAGACATTGTCACTTTCTGTAACTTGGACCACACCTACACCTGTCATATTTTCGTTACACCGCCAGTGACGTGCAAATGCCTTTGTCTGTCTGTTACACGCCGATTAAATTACTCCATTCGTTCTGTCTTGTATTAGATGCTAGCGGCGCCACGCGGTTTCACCCGCATTACCAATATACTCTGCTTTTGCCCGTCGGTATAGACTATCCATTCTCTATAAATGGCCTAACAGTGATTTTTTTAAGTCGGCCCAGTCATCTGCTGTGAAATATCAAACTTTTTGAAATTTAAATTTTACCTACTTTACATAAAATTATTTTGGAGTACTGAAAATCTATTTCGTATCTTTAATGTACCTACAGCCATTTCAATAATAGAATCATACCTACTTATGACTGATTGCAAAGTTAGGGTTACATTTTTATAGTCTTTATAGTTTTGATATGTTTATAATTATTTTTTTTATTTGTACGGGCTTGGGCCATTCCTCGTTCCTACCACTGCTACTCCTGTGTCGCCAGGATCAACAGCGGCAACCGCAACGACTCCTTGATATGATCTCAGGGAGCCCGAGGGTAGTGTCCAAATTGTCTTGGGGGTCCCAAGCAAAGCAAGCAACGAATTTAATCAGAAGAAATAAAAGGAGGACTAGGAAAAGATTCCAATTCCTATCGTTCGTTGGATAAGGCAGTTTTAGCTTTTCCCTCGGCCCTTTCATATGATATTAGGAGATCGTAAGAAGTAGCAGCAATGGAAACGAAAAGCAGTCCAATCCCGATTAAACAAATATAAAAATACCTATAAAAGAATAATGGAAAAAAATATAATAGTTTGTACAACTAGGTAATGTACCCCACATTTAAATTTGTAACATTTGGGATTCTGTTACAAAATCTTTACTTATGTTTTTATGGTATAGGGGGCAAACGAGCAGTTGGAGCCTTATCATGGCTACCGACGGCCATAGACATCCGCATAGAGGCTATACAGATGCGCTGCCTGCCTTTCTTCTCCTCTTACCTCCATGGGCTACCGGCTACTTACACATCGTACGAAACGCTACAACACAGCTGTCACTTTACGCCGGTCTCGTGTAAGCGAGAGCTCTCGGTCGTACCGACCCAACTCGGCTGCATGCAAGCATGCAGTGTGGCACTACCTCTTACTAAAAACTAGTTTCTAAGCTTTACTGTTATTAGTATTAGTTAACCACAACAGACGAACTTCACTATACATGTGAAGTTCTTGTGGTTAGTCCGACTTGAGCAACAACAGAGTTCGTGATGTCATAGTTTGCAAGGACTTTAGTTCAAGAACTCATTTATAGCACGCATGACAAAATAGGACAAGTAAAGATCGTGGTTGGCAGAGAGCGGTCGAGCGTGAAGCGTAACGTTTTGCGAGCTACCGGAAAAATAAATATATCTTATACACAATAACAGACAAAAAATTAAAAAACATTGAAGAGTGTTCTAATACCTTTTTAACATCGCATCCAATTAGTTTTTCGTAAATATATTCAATGAGACACAGCCATACACGCTAATTTTACTGTTTCATATATTAAAATGTAATTTATATTTATAGATTTCTTCATAAACAAAAAAAATACAAACTATACAACATACATTGCAACTAATCCGATTTTTATCCTCCTAAAAAGATCGGTCTTGGCTCACCCCTCGTTCCCTCGCCGCTACTGCTGTGTAGCCAGGATCAATATTTGTGACCTGTCCACCTCCACTGCACGAAACGCGAATAACTGTCATTTTGTGGTACGCGAGCGAGAGGTACATCCCATCGTATCGCCTCTTTCCACGCACTAGCTCTACTAATTGAAAATATAAAGAGAAGTATGTCTGTACGTACATCCATTTAAATAGATAATTGTATGAGACGAGCGCGAGTGCAACCTACTTACAAGCCTTTGTGCAAACTCCTGGGCGCCTGAGAGTTTTCATTATAATTAAAAGCGTAACAAGCTGCCCCAGTTTTTTATAGCACGAGGGCCGAAAGAAGCTTTTAGCAAGAGGTAGTGTCACACTGCATGCTTGCATGATCGAATTGTCCCGACACGATTCGGGAGGTATCTCTCGCTTACATGAGACCGACGTGAAGGGACAGCTGTGCTGTCGCGTTTCGTGCGGTGTGTAAGTAGCCGGTGGAACATGGTGGTGGGAGAAGAAAGGTGGGCAGCGCATCTGTATAGCCTCTATGCGGATGTCTATGGGCGAGGGTAGTCATGAAACTGCTCGTTTGCCCCCCTATACCTTAAAAAAAGAAGGAGACTTTCCATGACTCGTGTTTTGAATGCGGAGACTTAGTCGACTCGTGACGGCTGGTGTAACCCGTCCGGAACGTCGAGTATATGTTTTCGCTAGTACCTTTAATAAATATTTTATATTGTTATAACCCGTAAAGTAACTACAATATGACACATAAACATCTGCGATTAGGTTATTGGAATACGTTGCCTTCCTCCCTGCTTCTCACACCATGGGCCTCCAGAAAGGCACGCGACATGGCAGCGCAGCTGCCACTTTATACCGGTACCAAGCGAGAGGTACCTCTTTGGTCGCGCGGCCAAATTCGACTGGCTATGCGATAATAATACCTCAATAAGGAGACAAACGAGCAGTTGGAGACATTTTGATAACTCCCGACGCGCGTAAATATCTACTTAGAGACTATACAGATGCGTTGCCAGCCTTCCTCCTACATGGGCCACCGGCTACTTACGCACGAATCGCGACATTATGCCGGTTTCGTGTAAGCGAGAGGTACCTCCCCGGTCCTGCCGGCTTGGCTACATGAATGCATGCACTACCTCCTAGCTCCTACAAAAATGTTTATATAAACTTTGTCATAATATTCACATAATTTTTCGCGCCAATAATCATAAAAAGCTCGAGTGGCTTAAAGCTCTAATAAAGCGTGAGCTTTAGAAGCTATATCCAGCTTACATGACGGGTGGTGGAGCGAGGGATTGATATCAATTTATTTTAAAACTAGGGTGACTTATTTATGTTACTGGTGTAGAATGACGTACGTTCCAACAGTAGTCTATGATAATCTTAATATATAATTATTATATTAGAATAGAATAGAATAAAAACAAGTTTATTCTATGCTCCACACACTGATAAAACATAAATAAATAATAGGTACATGAGACACAAGAAAAAAGAAAAGAAAAATAGCTAAAAATAAGATTAAAAACAATTTAAGATTTTTTTTTTGCATATTCATGCACAGTGATGCAATGTGAGGAGCACTGGGAAGGATGTCACTCGGCATACGTTGGAGAATTCCAGCTCACAGGCACCGATTTTCAGTGACATCCAGGGATATTACCTGCGTGTGTATGCCACTGTACCCCTACTACGACTGGACCAGTTTTGACAAAATCTTTTGTGTGTGTTGAAGGTGACTTGAGAATGGTTAAGCTAGTATATTTAGCTAGCAAATTTATTTCAGTGTTGGACAGCCTAGTTATCGAGAAAAGATGTGTACCAATTACATACGAGCATTAAATAAATAGATAAATAAATCTTTATTTGAAATAGAAGCCGAGAATCGTTTCGTTTCGAGTTTCGCTTGTGAAACAGCTGATCGTTGCTTGTATAAATATATTATAGGTTTTTAGTCGCTCGCTTTAGTCGTATTCTATTAGAATATGAATTATTTATTTACGCATAATCATACCATTTGAATTTAGTGAAAGAGAAAAAAACAAAGCAAAAGAAATATACATAGACTTATGTGTGTCACAAATTGGTTCCAACTCAGTATGTTGCTGTCATGAAACAGCACTGGTCTTCCGTTGGAACCACTTAATGACATCACTAAACGGAATCATGTTAACAAAGTACAACATATAAATAACGTTTACA
>LUGF01030096.1:71944-82278 GCA_001625245.1 Calycopis cecrops
TTATTTTTTCCAATTTGGAAGTGTCCATCTTTCAAACAATTGATTTTGATGAAAAATGATTTTAGTAACCTTAATGTCATTTAAAAAGACTATTCATAGACACCGCTCACATATAGATTAGATAAAATATTTTTAATTCAGTTCCATGTATGGAGTGGCCCAACTTTATTTTTTAATTTACTTATTTTTATTCAAATTTCGAATAGCGGTTCACAAAATACATCAACTTACAAAGTTTCAACTACAAAGGCCCAATAGTTTCGGAAAAAATGACTGTGACATACGGACGGATGGACGGACAGACATGACGAATCCATAAAAGGTCCGTTTATTGCCACTTGGCTACGGAACCTAAAAATGACTATAATACCTACAGCCTAAACATACAGACGTTATAAACGTCACTAAAATAACATACACAAACAACATATATAACATATTAAAATGAGAACTTAATATAATAAAATAGAGAAAAAAAAGAAAAACGAACACGGGCGAAATAAACACAGCGATGTGACTTTACTATTTTGGATTGAATAGGAGAGTCACACGGCTTGGAGGAGGAGGAGAGCTTTCTTCATCTCATGCTACACGGATCCATGGTGGATGGTGGAATACTTCCATGAACTAAATTTGTCCGCTTCTATAATTTCTCGTGGTCATAGCTTATGTTAGTACGTAGTGTTTAACTGCATGGCAGCCGAATTGGACCGGCACGACCGGGGAAAGTACCTCTCGCTTACACGCGACCGGCGTAAAGTGACGGCTGTGCTGTCGCGTTTTGTGCGGTTTGTAAGTAGCCTGTCGCCCGTGTAGTGGGGAGGAGTAAGGAGGACAATAGTGAAGTAGTGAAAACAAACAAAACAACAACAACTTTTGCTCGACGTTTCGGCCGGGTTACACCAGCCGTGGTCTCGAGCAAAAGATAATTTTTTTTGTTAGTACCTTTTATAAAAGGTAAATATTTATAAATATTTTATCGTGTTAAAACCCGTAAAGTATCTACAAAATATGCGTGGGTAGTTATGAAAACGCCGCCGACTGCTCGTTCACCCGATACTATAAAAAATACAAACATTACCTTCTGACGGAATCGGAAAATAAGGAAAGTAATGGCTTTAATAATTTCCAAGGTGTAGTGTGATACACCTTGACAGCGAAATATGAGACTCAAACTGTGGACTTGGCTCGGAGCCAATGTTGGAACAATTTCCGTGCGAGCCAAGTTCAACTTGCTCGATATATCATGTGCGGCTGTCACCCCACGTAGAAGTCCGATGAGGCTTTTTTTAATGATATAGAAGGGCAAACTAGCAGTCGGAGTCATTTTCATAACCACCGACGCTCATAGAGGTTATACAGAAGCGCTGCGCGCTGGGCTCTTTTCTCCTCCCACCTCCATAGGCCACCGGCTACTTACACACAGCTGTTACACTGGTCTCGTGTAAGCGAGGGGTACCTCCCCGGTCTGTCTGGCCCAATGTATGCATGCATGCAGCGTGGCACTACCTCTTCCTAACCTAACCTAGGTATACATGATCAGTGAAAATCTCAACTAACTATATGTCATGTTTCCTGAGATGTAGCCGGGTGACAGACTGATAGGGGTCTTATAAGAAGGTTTGTTTCTGCCCGTTGGACACGGAAACTTAAGTTTCCAAAGTTTAACAACGTTCAACAAAATATAATTTTTTATTTTTTTTTATTGTCGATTCGAATATTTATTGCTGTGTTCGTAGCGTTGACATTTTGTTATCGTTATTTCGTTTTTAGACTTCTCCATTTATGTGTTTCATTCATGTAGGTATATATATGAATACGTAAAGCAAAAGCTTCGGATACATTTTTACTAAAACTAATTATTATTTTATAATATTTACGTAAATTTACATATTAGTACTTATATAATTATATATATTAGTTTATTTTATATATTTATATATGTATGTATATGTTCTGAACCACATGTGATGCCGTTTAGGCGTGTTCAGTATAATTATTGTAATACCGGTGTGGGCCGCGTGAGGCCGCGTCGGTCGCTGCCGCGCTGTTGCGACGCGTGAGTTTTGAGTAAGACGCCATATTGTTACATCTCTTGAGTGATCGATCGCTGACTTGTTAATGGATTTACACCTTGTTTGATGCCGCTGAGATCGGACACGTACATAATTTAAGACTTGAGTTTATGATTGCTAAGTTAAGTTAAGTGTTGGTTCCCCTTTTGATACTATCGGGAGTGTAAATTAATTGACTAACTAAATGAACTTGTGATTGATTTGTGTTTGTGTAAAAGTACGAAAGACTATTAAGAACCATTGTTGAGAGGCTTGCCTAAGAAGATTCATATTTCGGGCGGATTGCGGCTCCACGGAAAGCTAAGTATATCTCATTGCATGTGTGAAATTTGTGGCCATGAGTTTTATAGTTGTAATGTGATATATTAAGCCGGACTCCAGATACGCAAGGTAATTGCATTAATTTTAAGATTTAATTTAGCTCTGCGTAATCGCAGACAAAGTTCATTCTGCTTTGAGCCCTGTGTATAACATACCACCTTTCACTGCGCAATAAATCCAGGCTTAGAACTGAACAGTATATGATATTTATTGTATGTATGTATATTTGAATTATGAATTATATGTATGCATTATACTTTGTTAACTATATGTTATTTTTATGTACACCCAAAAATGGCCAGAACTTTACAAACGTTTCCGTTTATCAGGTCTGCGGGAAGAGATTCTGTATGGAATAAGCTGTACCTTTGTACTTGCCTTGTAGTATATCTCTGTTAGTATATAAGTTTCCGTGTACATAAATTGTTAAATAAATAAATGAAATTGCGAGGACGCAAGAGTATGAGGCACTCTTATAGTTTACTAGTTGCGCCCCGCGGTTTCACCAGAGTAAATTTCGATCCCGTGGAAAATAGAAAATCATCCCATGGCATCCCATAGGAACATTTTTTTCGGAATGACAACTATAGGTACCATATGTTAATCCAATGTACTCTCTCTACTTTTAATGTTTAATGTTATTCTGAAATGCATAAATTATATTTTCTTTTTAAATAGGGAAACCATTTTAAAAACTTTATAGAAAGTGAAATAAAAAGGCTTTTTATTTTATTTTATTATTTACTTATTAAGTGCAGTAGTTTAAACTGTGCGTTGATATCCAAGTCAACCACTTTGCCCTTTATAAACGTATAAAGATGAAAAAATAATAATTAGAAAAGTGTAGAAAAAACATTTCACCAATTCCAAGAAACAGTATTTTAAAGCTCAAGGGGGGAATGAAACATCTAGGTCAAGAAGCTCGTCTAGGTCACTTAATAACCTAGCCTTATGAAAAATGAATTTCGTCTGCAATTTCTCGCGACGGATTATACGCCGCGATTTGATGAGTCAGTTTACCGCCAAATATAAACTTTTTTATATAATCTAATTTTGCCAAAGTTATTTCGTGGCAATTTTTTTTCAAATTTGACGCAAGACTTGTGAAATCATTTTGGCGGCAGTGAAGTTTTTCGAAAAAAGAAAAATTATCGCCACATTTACACAATTTTTTTTTTTTTTTGTTCATGATATAGGAGGGCAAACGAGCAGCCGGAGCCATTTTCATGACTACCGACGCCCACAAACATCCGCATAGAGGCTATACAGATGCGTTGCCATCCTTTCTCCTCCCACCTACATGGGCCACCGGCTACTTACACACCGCACGAAACGCGACAGCACAGCTGTCACTTTACGCCAGTCTCGTGTAAGCGTAGCGTTAGTACCTCCCCGGTCGTGCCGGCCCAATTCGACTGCATGCAAGCATGCAGTGTGGCACTACCTCTTTCTAAGATACAACAGAACAAATTCATAATTGTAGATAAATTAAATTAAAAACGCGGTGCTTTTCACGTACCACTGGAAACTTAGGAAAGTAAGTAGTTCTCTGTCGTGCCGACCCGATATGGCCGCAATGCAGGCATATTACTACCCAATTAGTGGACCCCTGTCATCTTCAGGTGCTTATTCCTTTACAAACCAATTCACTACTGCCATGCGGGTTAGAAACACTGATCTCGATTAAATATATAATATATATGGATAGCTGACACAGGGGAGAATTTAAAAAATACGGGTACGACTGGGCGATATCCAAGCCATGGTCCTTTCACATATTGTGAAAGGACTAAAGTGAACGTTAACGCACAGGCGCTATTATTATATTTTTTATAGGGTACTAGCTTTCGCCCTTACTATGTTATTTCGCTTTGATCCATGTATTTGATTATTCCGGTCAATTGTCCTTAAAATATATTTATATACCCTAGTATGATAACTCCTAAATTATTGTATTATGTCAGTCGAATATTAAATACAAGAGTCTGACTTTGGCGCCGAAGATTTTAAAGTAATAATATAAATTATGTAATGTTTTATACGAGTTAAATGTCTTTTTTATATTTTTAAACAATTCAAAATTATTTAATAACGTCAGATAGGTACGTCTTTACTCAATAAATAATTGGAGATGCTACATAAGTATCCCCTTTTGTCGGTGTTTAAATTATTACAACTTAATACCTACAATCTATATATTATATACTACGCGCCGAAATTCCACCGTCACCACCTAGATCTTCCGCAGTCAACTACTGTGCGCTATAAGCGCAATTTCATTCCGCGCACCATTTCGAGTTGGAATCAGCTGCACCCCTCGGTATTTCCGGACTGATATGACCTTCAAGAAAAGAGCTTATTCTTTCCACAAAGGTCGGCAAGGCATCTGTTAGACCTCAGATGTCTGTGGGCGTCGGTGATTACTGTACATCAGGTGACCCAACTGCTCGTTTGCCTCCTATGTTATTAAAAAAAAAACTCAAATGTGACTGACTGACATTGTGATCTATCAACGCACAGCCCAAACCACTGGACGGATCGGGCTGGCAATTTGGCATGCAGGTAGATGTTATGACGGATGCCTAATCCGCTAAGAAAGGATTTTTAGAAATTCAACCCCTAAGGGCGTTAAATAAGGTGTTGAATTTTCTATGGATATCTTAGAAATTAAACGCTGGTGAAACCGCGGGGCACCGCTAGTAAAATATACTCTCAATTGTGTGCCGTCTGACTATCAGACATCCGTCCCGCTCCGCCGACGCTGTGACCTCGCGTCGCATTTGTGTCCACGGCGCCTCTTCTATAGTATAGGAAGGCAAACGAGCAAGCGAGACAGAGGTTATACAGATACGTAGCGAGCCTCCCTCCGAAACGTGACGTAATAACTGTCACAAGTTTTTTTTTATCTGGACAGTACAGGGGGGGGGGACACAAAAAACCTAAAAGCAAAGTAATACGAGAGAGGGCCGGCGGCACGATTTGGGAGGTGTCGTCGTGCCAGGCCAATTCGGCTGCAATGCAGCGTGGCTCTTACACTTCACTATAGACTCCCATACCACGTTTTGGTCGCTTTATTTTTTTATGTTACAGGGGGCAAGCGAACAGTCGGAGCCATTTTCATGACTACCGACGCCCATAGACATCCGCATAGAGCCCTTACATATGCGCTGCCTTCCTCTCTCCTCTCACATCCATGGGCCACTAGCTGTCACTGCACGCCGGTCTCGTGTAAGCGTGAGGTACCACCCCGGACGTCCAATTCGGCTGCATGCAAGCATGCAGTATGGCACTACCTCTTACTAAGGGTACACTACTCGTTTAGGGTTGGCTAGAGCCATGGCGACAATTGCAGTCCATTACTGTCGAGGTCAGCGGTCCCAACCCATATTCCTAATCCCCGATTTATGTCAATATTGAATTTAGATATCGAATGTACCCGTATCACTCTCAAGTCGACTACGAGACGCGTCAACTCGAAAATATATTTTAATGTTATTTAACAGATACGGACATATCCCTAGGGTGAACTATTGACTTGACCTGTGTTATGGATAACTAAGGATATTTAATGATAACTAACAAGCCTATTTAAGAGTAAACTAAGACGTCAAAATTTATATGAAATCCTATAGTCATAGATACTTATGCGCAGTTAAACGTTTTATTATACAAAATGTATTTCAATGGCGTCTGTTCGATGTGCCACGATTGCTGTAATGCACGATAAATAAATCGCGATAAATCCGTTATACTATATATTTAGAGCAGATATGATCTTATGAAAATATAAGATTAAAGGCAATTTTGGCTGGTAGCAATCTTGCTTTAGGGGATGGCCATTCAGTAACACCTCGCGTGTTTTTATAATTCTTCAACCGCTTCACTCTTATGATGTAATGTAGATTAAAGTTACATGATTTGTACCTTTTTTACCACATCTCACTTTTCTTTTTTTTATGGTATAGGAGGGCAAACGAGTAGCCGGAGCCATTTTCATGACTACCGGGTGTTCGCACATTATAACGATTCGACGCCGCCTATACTCCAACTCAACTCGTATGACGTTCAAATGCCTTATGTTGTGTCTCTTAAGAGTGAATTAGTCAACTTGTAGCAATTACGTACTTACGAATATAATTTAATCGCGAATAGGTACTCCTTATTTTTTGCTTCTAGTATAAGTTATTTATTTATAACCTACATAATAAACAGGTCTAACGGTGGATTTACTAGGCATTGTTTATTACTTACCATGACTTATGATAAATAATGGCACCCCGCGCTTTCACCAGCGTAAATTTGGATCCCGTGGAAAACTAGAAAATCATCTCATGGCATCCCATAGGAACCTTTTTTTGGGATAAAAACTATCTTGACTTGCTAAAACATATTCAAGTTTTCATACTTAACTAGCTGTGCCCCGCGGTTTCACCCGCGTAACTTTCGATCCCGTGGGAATATCGGGATGAAAAATAGATGTTGGCCGATTCTCAGACCTACTCAATATGCTCACAAAATTTCATGAGAATCGGTCAAGCCGTTTCGGAGGAGTATGGCAACGAAAACTGTGACACGAGAATTTTATATATTAGATATTAAACACAAAACTTTGTTGTTTATTCTAATACATAATAAATATAAATTAATATAAGTCACACTCATACTGTGCTTGCGTGCCGGATTTGAAGTCGCTCGCCTGTTGTATAGAACCATAATTAGTTATTAGTGTTTATAACTTATAGAGGTCTAGTTCGCGTTTCTTCGCCATATTTATGGACTCTTTGTTAATCCTGTAGACTTCTCCATATTTACGGCTGGATTTTTTCAAAAAGAGGCCACAACTGTTTTTATTGCGAAGCCATCTTCTCACAATCACTGGGACAAATACAGCTTACGTTATTGTTATTGATGTACCCGACCGGTACGTGTAGATTATAATGTTGTTGTGTAGGCTATAAGCGCAAGTATTTAAGTAAAAAATAGTAGATAATATTAATTGGTTTAATAAGCTTTATCATCACCATTATCATCATTAGCAACCAGAAGACCTCCCCTGCTGGACGTCGACTTCCCCAGAGGAGACCACTTGGTTGAAGGTATGTACCGTGACCTTCATTAATACAAGCACGCAAACTATCTGAAAGCTTTAAGTCGTAGGGATAATCAAATATTCCATAATTTTGGCTTCTATTGAAGTAAATATCGCGAATGGAACCATAATCCAATTCAAAGTTCTTCCTAAAAAAATATTTAATAAGAAGATATTTCTTCCATTTAATGTTATTAACATTTCATTCAAATGGATTACCTCCCAGTAATTCATTTTACGTATCCTTACTTCTTTACAACCTATTCACTGCCGTGAAAGCTCTTTCGTAATTCACTTGCCGAAATCACTTTGCAGATTAATCGGAAGGCCACAAATCACAACACGCCAATAGTGTGGGACAGCTGTGCTGTCGCGTTTTGTGCGGTGTGCAAGGAGCCGGTGTTCCATGGAGTTGGGTGGAGGAATAAGGGCAACGCATCTGTACAACTCTATGCTGATATCTAAGGCCGTCGTTATTCATGAAAATGATTCCGACTGCTCGTTTTACTTTCTTAAAGAGTCGGCACAAAAAATGCCCCTGGTGTTGCAAGCGTCCATAGGCTACGGTAACCACGTACCATCAGGTGGGCCGTATGCTTTTTTTGCCACCATCGTAGTATAAAAAAAATACATTAAAAAGGGCAATATTCGTATATTCTCGTGTACTCTCGTCTTGCAATCGAGGAAACTTATCTTCAAAGAAGTAATGCTACGATGCATTGCAGCCGGATTGGGCGGACAAGACAGGAGAGGTACCTCTTGCTTATAAGACACCAGCGTGTGATAGCTGTGCTGTAGCTTTTCGTGCGGTGTGTAAGTAGCTGGTGGCCCAAGGAGGGGCACGGAATAAAGGCAACGCGCCTGTATGCTGTGTATGCATATGTGCATGGGCGTCGGTAGCCATGAAAATGGGTCCGACTACCCGTTTGCCTCACATAAAGTATAAAAAAATAAAATAAGTAATCGTTGTTTTCATTTGTAGAGATAAATATGAAAAAAACATTAGTTATTGATTTTATTTTATACTAGCTGCGCCCCGCGGCTTCGCCCGCGTAAATTTCGATATCGTGGAAAATCATTCCATGGCATCCCTCAGGAACATTTTTTCGGGATAAAAAGTATCCTATGTTATTTCTAATACCTCCAGGAATATGTGTACAAAGTTTCATAATGATCGGTCTAGTAGTTTTGGCGTGAAAGCGTAACAAACAAACTTACATTCACATTTATAATATTAGTAGGGATTTGGATTTCGATTTATAATTTTTTTATTACCCTTCGTAACAGGTCGTAAATGTAGAATTGAATCAATAAATAAGGGCAATTGTGGAAAAATGTTATCTATATAATATTAAACTCAAAGGTGACAGTTATCTATCAACGCACAGACCAAACCTCTGGATGGATCGGGTTGAAATTTGGCATGCAGGTAGATGTTCCGTTTGTTCATCCGTTAATTTTAGAAATTCAACCCCTAGAGGAGTGAAATACGATATTGAAGTTTATATGGATTTCTTAGAAATTAAACGCGGATGAAACCGCGGGGCACAGCTAGTTTATAATTAAAATAAATATAATTGGTTGGGCGTCAAAAATAAAAAAAAAATCATAATAAAATGTAGCCTATGTTACTTGATAATGGAGCTTTCTGTTAGTGAAGTGGTTAAATATGGTATGGTATTAAAACTGTTTTGTATCAACTGTCTTTTATCGTCTTCACCATTAAGCACTAACTTGTTAATTTTTTTTGTATAAAGCTGATGATTTTTCGATTTTATAACATACATATTTTTTCTCAAGCTTTGATTATTATATAAGGAGCTTTTATATTTTTCGAAGTCTAGCTTTTTAACTACAGATTTAGTTACTCCCTTTGCTTTTTTGATGGATTTTGTGTTCAAATTTATGCTATATAACTTAGCTCGTAATCCAACAAACTCCGAAATAATTTCCCCGCCCATTTCATCTTTAAAATAGCCCGGTATCTTAACAGTTAGGGGGCCAATTTGTCTGCAATTCAGCATGGCACTGTTTGATACAAAAATCATAGGCCCCATAGATATTTTATATTTTAATTTCAACATTTTTGGGTTTAAGGAATGTAGATACTTTGAGGTTTCTCATATTATGATATTTTCCAATTTTACCGATTTTTTAATTATAATTTAAAACTTTATTATAAATAATTGTGATGCTTAATGAAAAAAATTAAAAAAAATAATATTTTTTATTAACAATAAGTGATTAAAAGTTGATAAGATTTAAAAAATAATCACGAGATTCTAAACGTGCCGTGATTGGTTGCTCGTTTGTGAAACTTTCGAAATAAAATATTAAAAACATAATTGTTAAAAAAAATTATTCAATTGTGTGTGACAAGGACGCCCTGATACGCGCATCAGATACTTGCAAGTATAAAAGCATTTTGCTATAAACCGATATATTACAAGCAAAGACCTCGCAAGGTTCATTACTATATCTAATACATTTACATAAAAATACAAAGCTTATCTCTTTTGTAGTAAGGGACACAAAAAAGAACTTAAAAAGAAAATATATGCATGCATAAATGCATAAATTTTCAAAAATTTTAAAACTTGGTTTCCAACCCTGGTATTTTTGCGTACTCGTACTTGTTAGCCCTGGTCTTGAATATAACAAGTATAATATCTCATTTATAAACCATATATAGCGCGATTAACTGTTGCACACAGAAGGTTCCGGTACCGGAACCTTTGATACCGGGGTAAGTACGGGCATGACAACTTAGAGAGTTGACCAACTTAGGTACAATATGTAAGTATGCACTCGTTTTGTATATAATAAACTACAAATATTTGATAGTTGTT
>LUGF01030106.1:12872-53040 GCA_001625245.1 Calycopis cecrops
TCGCATTATTCTATTAATATTGTAAATGCGAAACTTTGTATATTTGTATGTTTGTTACTCCTTCACGCAAAAACTGTGAACCGATTTTCAAGAAAGTTGGCATACACATAGAGAGCAACTTGGAGTAACACATAAGATAGTTTTTATTGTGAGAAAATGTTCTCATGGGATGCCATGGGATGATTTTCCATTTTTCACAGGATCGAAATTCACGCGGGTGAAACCGCGGGGCGCACATAAATGCGAAAAAGATATTATTCTTTCTAACGGGTTATAAATGCGGACGTTTCATAAGATTTATCACATCAAAATAATAATTTAGTATCTAATCTTTAACAATTAAATAAGCACAACCTATATACAGATATTTACAGCCTATTTAAAATACGCTTTATGATATCAGTCTGAGGGTATTATGAGGCAAATTGACATAAATGTGTATGTATTGTTTAATCTTCATCTACAAAGTAATACGATTAATTCATTCATATTAATAAACAGCAGATTCGGCGCTAAAATGCATTTAGCCACTGAATTTATTGCCTTAGATTTGCATGAACGCAAGCTCTTAAGCATCTTGAACGTACCGTAATTATACAACTCTGTATCTTTAAAACGACGCACAGATTAGAGATTCAATTTAACAATATTACATTTTACACGCTATAAAACATGCGTAATGGTCTGTGCTAAGAGTTATTCCTTATGGGTTCCGATTTTTTCTTTCAAATGAAACCCTAAAAATCTATAAATTCAGATTAGTCATAATCAAGAAAGAGATTAATGGTCACCGCACACATCAATTCGGAAGGAATCGTAACCGTATCACCTGAAGCCGGTCAGTATTCTTCACATACTGCAACGCACACTAATGGAAACCTTAACGTAATCGACTCGCTTCGTAAAGCGATGGCAATACCGTGGCGATCCATTTCCGAGTTGATATTAAGTATGCGGTGACCATAAAAATTCAATGCAGAGAGCGCAGCGACGAAATTTCTGGAAATGTCAAATTTGCACATCCGCTTCTGTGCTCCGCTCCCGACTTCGCTAAGTTACGTCGCATGACAACGAAGACAGTTAATTCAATTACATCTTGTCAAACCATGCCAAGTAAAATTCATTTTATTTTATGACGCATCCAGTATTGTGTAAATCTACTTTGATTTATATTTTTTTATTTGCGGCTTCCTGTAAGCGAGAGGTACCTCCCCGGCGCGGCGTGCCGGTCGGAAAAGTACCTAAAAGAAGGAGTTAAAGAGATCACTTAATTTTTGTTTCATTTCGTGTCACACTAATATGTTATTCGGTAAATATACTGCCAAACATTGGATGTACAGCCACAGCAAAAGCACCATGCAACAAAAGCCGCATGCGATTCTGACGACATCTTCACTAACAAGTTTCACACACACACACTTTCATAATAAAACAGTATAATATGTTCTCAAATATTTGAATATTTTCATATTATTACCATACCATTACACTAAGGGTTGAGCTGGAAACGCAGTCGCACCACATCTGAGCTGCGGTCTCTACCCATTTCAAGGCTGTTGCCTGTATGTATCTATGTGTCAAGACTAAAGGCCTGTGCAGACGAGGGATTTTGGTCCGCTGACTTTTCTTTCCGCGGACAAAAATGTATGCAAAGTATCTCGTACATTTATACGCTGGTTTTCGTTACTCGGTACAGTTACAAGCGTTTATTTTAGCGGACAAAAAAGTCCCCGGGCAGGAATCCCTCGTCTGCGCAGGCCTAAAGTCAAGAGACATAAATGTCTGTACAATATTTGCAACGAACCTTAACCAAGAACAAGACCATTATCTACAAACCTATCTAGCTTTTTTAATTTCATGAAAATAATATTTCTTTAGAGACATGTCTCAGGATGGTGTCGGATTTATCGTACGTAAAACGCTCGTCAATAAAGTGAAAGCTATCGCGAATGTGTCAACAAAGGTGGCGTATCCGATACTCAGAATTACCAATCGATATTCCCTGAAGGTATACAGGTCTACGCCTCCATTTACACAAATAACAGTGTTTTAAGTTTATTGAAGATCGAAACACTGTATGTTATCTTATACAATCTTTCGTAGGGTGATATGAATACAGATAAGGCTGTCGTCGTTACTCTATAGAACGTAGGTACTACAGCTATTGGTGTCAGCTTTGTCTATTTTACGGCGTAGGTAAACACCTACTGGAACTGGCCAGAACTGGGGTGTAGCGTTTCGATGAAAGAGTCCACGATCCAGCTACGTTATTGTTATATCGGCTGTTTCAGAAGGAAGGTTACGTTTTCCCAGTTCATGCAAGTATGAATGAAATGAAATGAAAGATGAAATGAAGAAAGTAAACTTTATTGTGTACACAAATGATATACAGATAATAAAATATTAAAAGTACTTTTAAAACAATGTTTTATGCACACAAAAGGCGGTCTTGTTGCTTAGGGGGAAATTTCTTCCAGACAACTTTGTGTGTGTGAGAGAAAACAAAATCATAATTATCGAGGTAGACAAGAACTAAGGGAAAAAAATTTATCTAGATTTCTGTTTCCCGCTAGAACTGCTTGTCGGGTTTTTTAATGTATTTATGAGATGTAGTCAGATTCTTCTTTGACATGGAATCTTATATAAACTCAGAACTCAGCTAGATCGAACTCTGTGCTATCATTTTACGTGAATAACTATATTATAGGCGTATTACGAGTAGAATAATTTATTTATAAATATATATCCTGGAGCTATTTGCATACCGACAAGGCGCCATGAATATTAATAATAAGACTATTTTAGAAGCCTGCATGCTACAGGTAGCCGGTGCTTTGTTTTAATCAAGTCTCGTGTTCATAATAGCGTAAAAAGGTTTGGATATAAATAATCGCACACGTGTCGCACGAGTATACTGTTTGTGCTTTAAAAAGGCTGTAAAGAGCAATAATGGACTTAAATATTTGCTGCCGTATAATATATGTTTTATATACGCATTAAAAAACAGTAATATGGGTTATAGTAAATATCTTTGATTTTACGTTTTCAAAACTATTTTTTTTTAGTTAAACCATTCAAATAATAACTATACTGAGATGTTAGGTACTTCGTCGCTTCACGGGTATTTCATAAACTCAGCAACCATAAAACGCTACGGTATAGAGATCTCTGCGATAAATGTGAGGTACGTGTACATTGCCGATCGTGCTGGACCAATTTGATGCCAATTAAAAGTAGCACTACTATAGGTTCTGGGTTAGTTATTTTGAGTAATATAGAAGTTACCGGTGGCGCTCAATAGAAATGCTTAGGATCTCTCTTAGCTTAGGATCTCTCTACTTAGAGGAGAGAAGAGACAAAAGGTCTCATCAACTTTGCAGATGTTTAGTTGTTGGTAGCGATGAAAAAGTAACGACGGCTCGTTAGCGTCGCGTGTAATATAAAAAAGCTGTTTAGCTGTAAACTTGATAGTACTTATTGAAGTACTGTGATAATTCCCGCTCCAGACAGAAAATCTTTTTTCAACCTGTCACAAATACAATTCTACACTCTCGTTCTATATGTTCGAATTCAAACCTATCTTTTTTTATCAAACAAAGAGGTTTTAAGTGAGACGTAAGTATGGAGGGAACTCCATACGTTACATCATCCTCTCTCCCAAAAAAATAATTTTGACTACCCTTAGACAAAATTATTCCAACTAACGAGCATAATCCTTCTACCTAACAGGGGAAACTATCGTAGACAGAAATACAGATCCTTCTTAATATGAAGTGAAAAAATTCCATAAAATCTAGTTTCAAAACCCCAAGTGGAATTTTCTTACCTCTCATCAAGGTCAAACCTTCCATGGCAAAACCCTGTAAAAACCATGGCAATCTGTTTACGCAAATAATTTAAAAAAAAATATTTAATCTACCTTCCTATCCTCAGACATAACATACAAATTAAATCTAACAGAATAACATATTTACTTTATACATTGTCTTCCAAATCTACCTGCCTAACCTATCTCGAATATTTTCTTAGACACTTTCATTTCATTCTAAATACTCAAATCACTTAAAATCATCATACTCCGAACCTACTCCGTAACTAATTCATCCACCTATTATACACTCGATACGCGAATCTTATTCATTTCCCTATACCAATATTCCCCTAATCGCGTCACTACGCTATTCCTTCGATGCATGAACATTATCCACGATGGCTTGCTCATCTTGGACTTATTCAAATAATAACCAAAATCGAATATATTAATTATTCAAAATTCCCTACCATTCTTCAAACAATGCGATGCAAACCTCGATTGTCAAATAAAATACTTTGTGACGCAAACCTCATTACACGATGTTGTCAAATGAAATATTTTCCTTATTTTGACAACCGTCAATATAATTTTTATTTTATTAAATTATACCATGTAAAAATTTTATTTTACATTATTACCATAATATACATTACATACACATACCTAAACTCGCATTATATATTACAAAATGCATCCTATACCTATATGTTACATGAATTCTACACTAACAATATAAGACAATATCTTCGTCTTTACGTACATACGTACGTACGTATTACATATTCCCGCTCCAGACGTATATGGGGTTACGTAGCTCGGTAGATGTGGAGCGGTATTACCTGAAAAACCTAACTAATGTTTCCCTATCACTCTTTCCCAGCTGGGATATGTTGGGTTTATTATTTAAAACACTTTTCTTTTCTATTGTTTATTATAACCACTAGGAAGTTACAATCACTAATGTTAACACTTTGAGATCTTACAACGAACTGAGCACTTAAGATACGATCACACAGAATATATAGTTTCACTAACTGATCAAATCAACAACTATATTTTACTTATAAGGATTAATTTTTGTAGAATAAATTCATATAAACCAACAGGTTACATCTAAAGAAATATAAAACCACATAACTATTAATATTATTTATTGCTGAACTTTCTTATATTAATACATTTGTTATTAACGAGCCTATTTTAGAATATGTACATTGCTTTTCACGGCTCGAAGCCGAATCTCCTTTCATACAGAAAATCTTTTTTCAACCTGTCACAAATACAATTCTACACGCTCGTTCTATATGTTCGAATTCAAACCTATCTTTTTTTATCAAACAAAGAGGTTTTAAGTGAGACGTAAGTATGGAGGGAACTCCATACGTTACAGTACTATCAAGTACTACTTACAATACTTCAACAAGATTGTAAAAAAATAATAAAATCTGTCATTAAAAACCTTCATAATTTTCTCGGTGCATTCATTTTAGTACTACGATAATTTCTCCGGGGAATAATGACTTGTATTTGCAGATTTCCCACGATGGTGTCAGCGCAATGTGACAACAGCGTTTTTTAAAATCTGTTTATTGCTGTAGTTACCGAATTTCACTTTTAATATTGAATTAAATACCTTATAGATTCATTTACGAGATGCCATGAGGGAACTGATATGCTTCTCATATGATGTAAATTTTTGCTTAAAATTAAGCCTAAGGAATTAATTAAATTTTTTGAGATTAAATTTTGTTTTATTTAGTGTTTTTCCAGATGGTAATCTATATCTGCGTTCAATTCCATCCAAATCCATTGGGTTGTTGGTCAGAAACAAACTTTGGTATTTACAATATAGTAGGATAAATATAAAATAATGCGAGCAATTAGGGAAAGGACCGCTACCTTCTAATTCACTTCAAAGGAACTTTATATTCGTTCAAACATTCGTAATATAATAACAATTAATGGTCCCACAGAGGGTATGAAGGGCGGATCTTTTAATTGCTTTTTAATGGAATTTTGGTAGGAAAATTATAGTCGTTTTTTAATTATCTCTATCCCTTGAGCCTATTTGAAATGTGGTGCTTCAGAGTGCATTATTACAGATTTGGTTAAAAAAGAAATTGAACCTTACTAATTTGCGTCAAAATCTTCCAATTCTTTTTTTTATGTTATTCCCAGCATTGGTGTCATCTAGACTAATCTAACCACACTTCATGCATTAGAATCGATCAAGATTTCAAGCGATAGAAAACAGAAATCTTAAATGAAATCAAATAATATTTCAAACCAAATTGAAATGTTTTTTGATGTGCTATATAAACAAAACGATGATGTTAGCTAGTATATGGAACACATAGAATAAAACAAAGTCGCTTTCCGCCGTCTGTGTGTCTATATGCTTAGATCTTTAAAATTACGTAACATATTTTGATGGGTTTTTTAACAGGTATAGTGATTCAAGAGGAAGGTTTATATGTAGAATTACTACATTTTAGACGCGGGCGAAGCTGCGGGCGGAAGCTAATACGTTACATATATGTATTTTATGAGACTCAACTGTTACTAATCAGATACGTCCCAGCGACTAATCGTCTGAGACGTCAGCACTCACGGCCGCTCCGGCGCTAATAACCTATTGTCGTTTGCGGATAAAAAGCTTTTTGTTTATGTTTTCGTACATTTAATTCAAATTGTTTTATGATCTTCATGAATTTTTTTTTTTTTAGATAGAAACTATGCTGAGACAGAAGGTCAGTGCAGCTTCATCGATATGAGAAGCGAACTCGCTGGGGAAAAAATAGCTAAATAACACGAATAATATAAATATACATTGCAGTAGTGTATTGTTTACTGAAAATTTATTTTGTTATTACAAATTTGGTTTGCGTAACAAACTATGTTTAAGAATTCGCTGTGAGAAAAGATATTATCACCTCCTAAATTCACTTGGAGTATTCGCAAATATTTATTTGTCTTTTTTGTATAATATTAGACCAGTACGATATTATTCTATTTTTAAATTCCTTTTTTATTTTACTTATAAGGGTTTATAAAAGATATACCTAATTATCTTTAATTTGTGATAAAGCTCTTTAACCAATCTTCCTATTAAAAAAAGTTTAGAAAATCTATTCGTATCACGTACTAGAGGCAAAGAAAAACAAATATAAATGAAAATGAAAATAAAAAGAATGGCTACAAATAATTGCTTAATTGCTTGATAGAAATTACGTATAATTTAATATTTAATTTATGCATTAATAAGATATAAAGTAGCATGTATTGGAAGCCAATTTATTTCAAATATGAATACTACTATGAATAGTACTACGAGGGCTGCCTTTTAAGTAGTGTCGTTTGCAAACCTCCTTCGACTGTATAAAAAAATATGTATGTCTTTTTCATCTTTTTGAATTTAGAATTCGAAAACAAAAGAATGTTTTATGATTATTCGGATAGTTTTATTGTAGCGTCGGTTCAAAGGTGATTAGTCGGTGGTAAAAATGGAAATATCAAAGGAAAATATGCGTGCGATAATTTTCTACAACTTTCAAAGGGGATTAACGCGACTTCAGTGCTTTGAGGAGATAACTTCTGTGTTAAGTGATGCAGCACCTTGTCTTAGGACTGTAGAACGCTGGTATTTAGAATTTCAACGTGGGCACTCTAGCCTCAGTGATAAGCCACGTGTAGGTCGTCCAAAAACCGCCATGACGCAAGAGAATGTCGACGCTGTGCGGCAGCTAATCGTCGAATATCGTCATGTGACATACCGGGAAATAGAGGCATCCGTGGGCATTTCAGGGACTACTATCCAAAAAATCCTGCACGAAGAACTTGGTGTAAGAAAGTTGATCTCGCGTTGGATACCACATTTGCTCAGCGACGACCAAAAAACAGCCCGCGTTAGATGGTGTCGCAAAACTCTGCAGAGATTCAACCGAGGAGAGTCAAAACACGTTTATGATATGGTTAGTGGTGATGAGTCTTGGATATATGCTTACGATCCAGAATCCAAACAGCAGTCAACTGTCTGGGTCTTTCAAGATGAGCCAAAACCGACCAAAGTCATACGCTCACGGAGCACTTCAAAAAAAATGATTGCCTCGTTTGTGGCAAAGGGTGGTCACGTCGCCACTATTGTACTTGAGGATCGCAAAACGGTTAACGCAGACTGGTATACCACGGTTTGTTTGCCACAAGTCATCACAGAGTTTCGGAAAAACAACTCAACACGCCGTATGATTCTGCACCATGACAATGCAAGTTCGCACACTGCTCGCCAAACAAAGTTGTTTTTGAGCACTCAAAACATTGAAATTTTAGATCACCCACCTTAAAGCCCTGACTTGAGCCCTAACGATTTTTTTACGTTCCCCAAAATTAAGCAAAGCCTTCGTGGTCAACGTTTCAACTCACCCGAAGAAGCTGTTAACGCATACAAATTGGCGATTTTGACTACCCCCACTTCGGAGTGGAATAAATGTTTTAATAACTGGTTCGAACGCATGCAAAAGTGTATTAAATATCGCGGAGAATTCTTTGAAAAACAATAAATGGTAATAATCTATAATATTGTCTATACTTATTTCAAACGACAAAACTTAAAAGGCAGCCCTCGTAGTAGGCAAAAAGGTCTATGTGCAGCTATAGACAAGTACCTAAAAGCTTATGATAACATCTATTTTTCTTCGGATATGATGATGCAAAAAAAATAAAAGAGCAGTTATTGAAAGAAAGTAAATACGAATAACCTTTAAAAGAAATAGCCACAGAAAATATAAGCAATCCTCTCTAACAAGCTAAATTTGGTTATAATGAGAAAATGTTACCAAAGGGTCCATTCTTCGACCCTTTACGTAATTGGGATCAGTAAGTTTGTTTTAGCTCTTACTTACACTTTAGCGGGAATATAGGTCGATGTCGATTTTTGCTAAGTGCCCTTAGTCTTATGTTTCGTAAAAGATTACATGTATCTTGCATTGCAGTATTATTTCTGTGTCTAGTTTTTGGGGATCAATACACAGATAAATGTATGTATATTAATAGAAAACCCAATTACAGACCATTTGTTTTCTAATTTTTTTTTTACGAACTCCAAGAAGACTTCAAAATTTTACAAGTACAAACATTTTATTGATCCGGCTCCGATTTCATTGTTTACAATAAGTTAGTTTCTTCTTATTTGATTTATGGATAAATTGATTTGCTTGATAAATACGTAACACTTCCAAAAATATCGTTTGTACATAGAGAATAGGATTAAAAAAAACACTTTTATTTTTTGATTTTTTTTATGTTCTGTATGAAATACATTTCAAGAAAAATAACTTTTTTCAATATCTTTATTCAACTTTAAATAAATAAATAACTTTTTATTTCAGACAATATCCATATTATATTGTTAGTAACATTAACTCTTATCCTACGTTAGTAACTTATTTAACTAAAACATAGCATTAAAACCTTATCCTACGTTATACGTCCGATACAGATCGCTACCCAGTGGGCCTGTATCGGGGTATCGGAACGTTCAGCTACCACTTTTAGAATGCTGTTGCCACTGCCCCTCACACGTTGAAACAGCGACGCCACCTTCTTGCGAATCAAGCCATGAAAATATATTTCTGTAATACGCAAAAATGTAAATATATTTCTGTTGTCTAGTGCCCGTAACACAAGTCCTTACGGTACTTACCATGGGGCTAGAGTAACGTAGTGTGATAAGTCCAAAAATATTATTATAATATTATTATTAAAAAATATTAATTGTTGTTTCAGTCCAGTCGCGCAACATGCCCAGCCCACTTCCATTTTAATTTTCGCGCGTATATAATTGCATCTGTGACTTTAGTGATAGATCTTATTTTGTCATGTCGAATTTTTTTGACTGGACGATAGGTGGACTAAAAGACTTACGATCTGGAAAGGCCCAAGGGGTAAGAGGCACGTTGGACGACCGTATACGAGATGGCAGGACGACATAGTTAAGGTAGCTGGAACAAAATGGACTCAGGTTGCACAAGATAGAGAGTCATGGTCTCTTCTGGAGGAGGCCTTCACCCGAGGAGGGGTTCTTGCTGATTCACACTAACCATTCTCTGCATAATTAAATTATTATAAGTGTTAAAAAAAAAATAGATTTAATTTTAGGATACTTATGTAGATATAGATATTTGTTTTTTAGTGTATTTAAGAATGCAAGAAATAAAAGGCTTTTTTATTTTTATTTTTATTTTTATTATAATTTATTTATAATTGTTGTTTCATGAACATGATATTTCATTCCTATTCATTTTATATTACATAATAAATCAATTTATTAGACTGTTTGAGCAATGCTCACAAAATTGTACTGCTCTGAATTTTATTAGTGAAATATATTATACAGGGTTAGTTTTTGGTCACTGGCCATATTTAAAAATAAGTAAATAAACATCATTTCAAGGATGTGTTTTAATTTTATTGTCTTATTTGTAATATTTTGTTAAATAAACATCGCTTTGAAACGGTCCGTAAGTATACCTACGCGCCAAGAGAATGTTGACGTCAATAGCTGATTGATTTATATCTAGCCGCGCGCAGCGCGCGGCGGCAACGATCGATTATGTTACCCACACGGTATTTATTTTCGTACGGGACAAAAATATTTTTAATATTATTTTTCTTATTTGTTTTATTTCATAAATCGAATGTATTGTCGATTCTGAATCAAATCTGAAAATTTGGCCGGTGACCAAAAGCTAACCCTGTATTAAATTATTTCATGTCTTAAAAATTATTTGAAGTAATTATTTACTATGTACATGTTACCTAGTGTCTACTTCGCTTATTTATTATTTATGATACAGATGTTATGGAAGATTGCCTTCTCAACTTAGTTTTATCCTTTTGGATTCCCCACATAATTCTAGTCTTCTCATTACCAAATAACCAGAAAAATATAGATGCAGCGCATTGGTACACTACGAATATGCTTGTAATTTTCAAGAAAAAAAGAAAGAATTCGTCGCACATATTGAACAATAAGGTTCTTATTAATTTAAAAATATCGGATATTATTTGCTGGAATGAAAACGATATTATAAGTCCTATAAACACTATAACGATTCGTTTATTCTTAATTTTTCTACTTTTATTATCACTCAAAATAGTTTTTAGTATCAAAACTAGAAGTACACAGTTCGCTATAAGGAACGGCCATTTCGCAACAAGCAAATATATTAAGAAACATATTCTCTCATTTAACTTTTGATAAACACTTGTGAAAAATAACAAGATAGTTAAGAAAACAGGCACAATCCACGCCACTAGCGACACTTTCCACAACGGTATAACTGCAGGGAACACTCTCACGAAGTCGTCGTACATTTGTTTGGTGAACACAAACATCCAGGAAACAACCGCAACTTGTGTGTAAGTCAAGAAAAAGACTCTAGTGTAGGTGAATTTCGTATTGAAACTTATTCCATTCACAAATCGATTAGCCTCAAAGCTGTATCTCACAATGGTATAGAAAAATCTTGCGAGCATAAACTGTAATATAATTTGATTTTTGTACACCTTCCTCCACTCCTCATATAATGCAGCCGTGACGATGAGCAGCACCATTGCAATAAAGGAGCAGACCATGCCCACAGAACAGAAAGTGAACATGATTGTTGAAATACATATTACATCTTCGCTTGGCGAAAATACAGCGTCCCATGCTATTATATCCATTTTCTTTGACTTTTTTTCTATATTATTTTTTTACTCTTTTATATTTACAACGCACGTTGATGCTTGTAGATATACAATGAGCAACATGACTTGTAGTTGTGTTGAGGCTCCCAATAATACAGATAAGATAGTTTTGACGAGTTTATTAGTTCATTATATAGATAATAAAAAGTAATTTTTTCATTTGTTGATTAGGTATATATTATTATTGTCTAGTATACACATATATCATTGGACTATTGGTAAGCATATTAAATCGCAGGATTTATCTGATGTATCTGCTGGTATTCATTCTTGCTTAACCCTAACTAAGCTGCGGTTGAGTCGGTGATAATTATTATTTCTAGGATTACGTACGTATTCAATAAAACTGGTATGGGCTTCTGTTGGCTTCTTATACTTTTTCAAGATTTTCTCTTGTAGCCGGCAGTACAGAAGTGTAATAAGGAGTACACTTGAACCGAATAGTATAAGGTAGACAGGTATGGTTGTATGATAAATTATAGGGTTTGTGACGTCATCTGTCTGGGTAGCTCAGTCGCTATCTCGTAGTTTAAGGCGCGGAGCTTTTCAAGACTCGGTGAGTTGAAGATAAGTCTTGGTGTCTTTATGTTCTTAACTAGCTTTTGCCCGCGGCTTCGCTCGCGTTAAGAAGTACTATTGATTAGGTATAGTTTTTGCGGCCTTACTTTTGTTTGGCGCGTGTAAAAAATTTGGACCTACAAAACTTCTTTGTACACAATATTCTTTACGGAAACCTGGCAGAATAATAAAATTATAGCAATAAACTCTCGAATCACACGCGCTGCCTCTTTAAGAGCTAAATCCAAATGTCGATCATTTTTAATAAGTAGCTTATAAATAAAGTTTTATGTATCTAAATTAAAAAGGGACGGTCTTCCATACAAACTTTAAACCCCTATTTTACCTCCTTAGGGGTTGCATTTCTAAAAATCCTTTCTTAGCGGATGCCTACGTCATAACATCTACCTGAATGCCAAATTTCAGCCCAATCCGTCAGTTTAATAATAAGGGCTTTCATATAAACTTGCAACCCCTGTTTTACCCCCTTAAGGGTAAAATTTCCAAAAACGCTTCCACACGTGTCTACTCATTTTTAATAAGTAGCTTAAAAATAAAGTTTTATGTTTCCAACTTAAAAAGGGATGGTCTTCCATACAAATTTATACCCCTATTTCACCCCGTTAGGGGTTGAATTTCAAAAAATCCTTTTTTTTGGGATGTCTACGTCACAACGTCCACCTAAATGCCAAATTTCAGCCCAATACGTCCTTTTAATAATAAGGACTTTCCTATAAATTTGCAACCCCTATTTCACCCCCTTAGGGGTAGAATTTCCAAAAACACTTAAACACGTTTCTAGTCATTTTTAATAAGTAGCCTAAAAACAAAGTTTCATGTTTCTAACTTGAAAGGGGACGGTTTTCCATACAAACTTTAAACCCCTATTTCACCCCTTTAGGGGTTGAATTTCTAAAATTCCTTTCTTAGCGGATGCCTACGTCGTAACATCTACCTGAATGTCAAATTTCAGCTTGATCCGTCCAGTGGTTTGGGCTGTGCGTTGATAGCTGGCTATGTCACGTTTGAGTTTTATATATAGAGATAAAATTGTATATACCTACATAGGTATTTCGCTTAGTATCTTTTTAACGTGTCCTTTAATGTGGTCGTTTTTATTATATATCGTTAATTCAGGCGTCAGGTGACAGTTTACTGGTACGGTATCCAAGTAACTACCTTGAAGAGTCCGGTACTCTTCTTATTAGCAGGATATTTAGTCGACCAACCGGGCGCAGAGGTGCAGGGCTCGGATATGCGAAACATGTTGCGCCAGACATCGCGGTTTCGAATCCCGACTTGGTCATGGATGTGTATCTATATATTATATGTATTCGTCGGGTCGGGGCATAGTTTCGGCAGCATCATCAGACATCTCACGTGGGAGTGTAGGGGTAATCGAGCGAAATAACACAGAACACATTTCAAGCACTTTTTATTAATGTCAAATAATTTTATCACTAACTAATCACTAGACTAAGAATATACTGCCCACCCATGCTCCTCACCACCTCTCTGTATACAGAGCGAATCACGGGAGACGTGTAACATACTTATATAACTACTTATTAATCAAACCATCAAAAACCTCCTTCAAAACTACATGATTCTGAAGTAAAATAATCGCAACGGAAATGATCGTTAACGCTTCACGTTATTTTACTCATATTTAAGAGTAACTGCTAAGAAATGCATCCTACAGCTTGATCATCTTGTTTAATGTAGCTATTTATTGTCTATATTATTTTTATATTACACACTATACTACTGTCAGTACAATTTCGTGGTACACCTTACGGAAAAACTGTAAAAATTTGTACTACTAACACCATCTATGATTGAAGATGAGCAACTTATCTAGAACCATATTAAAAATCTCGCTAGTAATTTTATAAGCTGCTATAAAATAAAAGAAAGAATAATTAAAATAAGAGCTGTAATGTCCGAATTTAGCACATTCCAAACTTATTGACATTTGGTGTAGATTTAATAATTCGCAAATCTCCGTAGGTATTAAGGCATTAGGTAACGTTCAAAATTGCAAAGTGCCCTAAGTTGTCGCAACTAAGTCTGGACTATGAATGATGTTTAATATATCAAGTCGGTACGATTAATTTTGTGCGCAGTTCACAAGGAAACTGATTTGCTTGGTTCACAAGGAAAGCTAAAGAACATTCTGCTTATATCAACGTGGCAGTTGAGGATAGACTTTATTTTGAGTATAGTAAACAAAGAGACAGAGAAAAAGAGAGAGAGAAAATAGAGACTAGAAGATTAATTTCAAGTAATAATCTTTAATTTTGAAATGATTGATTGATGAAAATTGATTTCAATAAAATTAATTATTATTAGCATTACATTAATATTACACTATATTTTATCGATACGCCTATAAGGCTATGCCTCTCATGGGTAGGTAGATATTACCGATGACAATCATCATAGATTGCGCACCATTATTATACAACTAACTGTACCTGCGAATTCGAGATTTCAAATTACATAAAGATCAGCTGCCTGCTACTGAACGTCCAGTCTAAATCAGTCCAATATTTTCTGAGATTACGAGTAGCCGAAATGAATTAAAAAGATAACATATTTCTATTGAAATATCTATCTTTTTTCCTATTCATATTAATAGCTGATATAAAACTGGCATACATCATTTCACTTGCACCGCTTGATATAATGGCGGCCACATCTGGTTGATCGGATTTAATCTAATATCCCAATTAGTTTAACGATCGGTTTATCCCTTCCCTGAATCGCTTGTGATTAATGAACTAATTACTACAGTATATTGTATCTGTGCGCCGTAGACATATACATAGATTGGCTCTCTCCATCTCATCTGCTCAACCTATTGTATTGAATGAAGTTAGTCACGTCTACAAGACCCAACCAACCTAAGTAACAAAATTTGGTCGCAGGCTAATAATTATCCTATGAAACAAAACGCAAATTATATTGTCCTTCGTGTTGAATTCTATTTTCAGATTCTGTTTAAAGTCGATTCAATAACGATTTAACCCCATATTCATAAACCACATTATTCATATAGACAAACCGTACTGTAGATGTGGCAAGGTTTAAAAGTTCACAAGTCGAGTGGGCCCGATGGCATCGCACCGATAGTGCTGAGGACATGTGCTCCGGAGTTGGCACCGGTTTTAACGCGTCTTTTCCGATAATCTAATCTGTTGGCATTGTCCCGAGCTCTTGGAAGACGGCTTTAGTGCATCCGATCCCAAAAAAAGGCGAAGGCTCCGATCCATCCAACTACCGACCTATTGCGATAACCCCTTGATTTCCAAAATTATGGAATCCATAATCAACTGCCAGCTTCTGCGAAACTTAGGAGATCACCGAATAATTAGCGACCGCCAGTATGGTTTCCGCCGTGGACGATCAGCCGGTGATCTTCTAATTTACTTATCGCATCGTTGGGCGGAGGCAGTTGAAACCAAGGGGGAGGGTTTGGATATAGCGAAGGCCTTTGATCGGGTATGGCACAGAGCGCTCCTTTCAAAGCTTTCCTCATACGGACTTCCTGGGAAGTTATGCGATTGGTTCACCAGTTTTTTGACAGGTCGCAGCATCAAAGTCGTTGTCGACGGTGCATGCTCCAATCTTCAACCTGTCAATGCCGGTGTTCCCCAAGGCTGTATTCTCTCTCCTAAGCTGTTTCTCCTGCATATAAATGACATGCTGCAAACTAGCGGCCTTCATTGTTATGCAGATGACAGCACCGGAGATGCTTTATATACTGGCCGCTCCAATATTTCCCGGGAATATGTCACCGAGTATCGGAACAAACTTCTGTCTGAAGTCGAGGCTTTATTGTCCGAAGCCTCGGAATGGGGCCGACTAAATTTAGTCCGCTTTAACCCCCAGAAGACACAAGTTTGCGCGTTTACCGCTAAAAATGTCGTATCTCCTCGCTTTGAAAACACTCCCCTGAAGGCCACTGCTAGCATCGGAATACTAGGAGTCCACATATCGAGCAACGTTCAGTTCCGCGGTCATTTTGAATCAAAGGCTAAACTTGCCTCAAAGAAGATGGGTATACTCAGTAGGGCTAAGCAGTACTTCACACCAGCCCACCGACCTCAACTCTACAAGGCGCAGATCCGCCCGCATATGGAGTACCGCTCCCACCTTTGGGCAGGGGCCCCGAAATATCAGCTAGATCCATTTGACCGTATTCAACGTAGAGCGACTCGAATCGTTGATGACCCTGTTATTTCCGGGCAGCTCGATCCTTTGGCCCTACGGAGAGATGTCGGTTCCCTCTGCATCTTTTACCGAACTTTCAATGGGCAGTGTTCCGAGGAATTGTTCGGCTTAATACCAGCAGCTGAGTTCCATCATAGGACATCGCGACAGAACTCAAAGTTCCATGCCCACCATCTCGATATTCCTAAATGTAGTACTGAGCGGTATAAACGTCATTTTTTACCGCGTACAACAGTACTATGGAACCAGCTGCCTTCCTCGGTATTTCCGATCCGATACGACTTAGGGATCTTCAAGAAAAGAGCACTCCTCTTCCTTAAAGGCCGGCAACGCGTCTGCAAGACACCTAGTTTTGCGGATGTCTATGGGCGGCGGTAGTCACTAACCACCTGCTCGTTTGCCCCCTATACCATAAAAAAAAAGTTTAAAAGTCAACATTTCAAGGTCGTTATAAAATTTGTTGAACCCGTTATTTAATGAGCACAGTCTCTTGTGTGCATTCGGGGTCCCGGATTTCAGCTCGTACCTTGAAGTGCCTACAAAACCAAAAGTAAAAAATACTATTCATCGATGTAAAGCCATCCAATTTGAGGGCGGACTTAACTTTACCATCTTCTCTAGAGGGTGACTACTTCCATTTCTACGACAAAACAGGACTCTCGAACACGATCGAAAATCTTTATGTGGGTAATTACCAAAGCACACACCTCGGTCAGTCGCACCAACTCTGCGTAATACTTCAGAATATGGAATAACTACTTGTAGGGGCCTAAAAGTCGGTTAGACAGATCTAGGGGTTTCTTTCAGTTGAAAGAAACCCCAATTTATTGTAAACAGCTCGTAAGTTGTAATGAATTATTTTATGCAATATAACTGACATGACCAAAATTGTAATCAACATTGAATCATACCGTACCATAATGTCATCGGGTAATGATAAGATCTTAATTTATATTAGGGGTATAAAAACATAATTTGCAGTTTCTAGAATTGCTATTTAGTTGCTATCATTTTATTTTTGAAAATCGTACCTGTACCCTGACATAAACACGAATTTTAAAGTCAAACGTGTAAGTCATTGCGAGTTGAGCACAACTTTCGAATTCTGTCTAAGAAAATTCGATTTCAACATGCCCGAAACGAGATTTGATTTTCGTGTGCCATGTTCTTGTCAGAGCCAATCGATAACGCGATTTTTAAATTAAGTTCTATGAAACTCTACAAGAGAATTGAGACGGTCGTAATATTTTTCTTTCCTCCATTTTGTGATTTATTTCTTTCTTTTATTCTAAAGATTCCATATATTTTAACTTTTTCCGCACTGCCTCTTGGCTAGTGGTAAGCATATTCAAGCAAAGAGATATGGTCCCGTGAAATTGCTAGTAGAGCTAAAAAAAGTTTTTCAGTATCTTGTAACAATCTCGAGTCAAGAAGCCGAATTCCAAGAAACCCCACCAGAGTAATCTCTGAATTTGCTCTCACTACCAACCCTTCAGAATAGGAGAATGACCGAATAGAAAGCGCATTCGTGTCTGAACACAGATTTTATAATTATATCGTGCGCAGTTAGATACTCTCTGTTGAGTAAACAGACTAGGATGTTATAAAATATAAGGAAAAAGGTACATTTATGATTTTAATAAACAGAGATTCTTCAAGTTGCCCACAACACCTTAATTGTATTGGGCACTGAGACCGCAACGTAACTCGTAAGTAATCGCGTCGGTAGATAACTACTGACGCGATTTACTATTCTTTATTAAATTTACATTTGGGGGGGAAGGGGATTGTGCCATGCTGCATCGCAGTCTAATGAGGCTGGCACGGAGGGGGTACGTCTCGCGCACATGACACTGTCGTCAAGTGACAACTATACTGTCAGATTTCGTGCGGTCTGTATGTTTTCGACGTGGCGTCGGTAGCGACAGAGATTCGGGTACAATGATATTGGGCGCAGTGAGAAATTACGCCAAGAACTCTCAGTTAAGGACTTTGACTTGGAAAGTATTTTTGAAGTAAAACTTTTATACGCGCGCTTGATCAAAATTATTTTCGATTAAAGTGAAACTTTTATGTATTTATTTAAAAAATAAATATCATATTATGACATGTTATGTCATTGTACCTACGGTAATGAATTTTTGTATTAAATCAATAATCAAGTTTTACTTCGGTAGTGTGGTCTAATCTACATATACAAACTGCACAGCGTAAAGCGGCTTCACATGCTGGCTAGGATCGGTACCTTCTCGCTGCTGGTAAGATGTTTAATTTGCAAACATCGGTTTTCCTTATATTGATATTATTTGATTGATATTGATTAATTGCTACATCTTGTTCATCATTTCAATTATTTTATAAAACTAAAGTTTCGATATCTCATAATCCTATCCTATTAATATTATAAATGCGAAAGTTTATGTTTGTTTGTTTATTTGTTACTCCTTCACGCAGAAACTGCAGAACAGATTTTCATGAAATTTGGCGCACACATTGGGAGTAAATTGGATTAACATATAGGATAGTTTTTATCCCGAATAAATGTTACTAGGGGATGCCATGGGATGATTTTCTATTTTCCACGGGATCGAAACTTACGCAGTAAAGCTAAAGCTGCGGGGCGCAGCTATATCTAAATCAAACCCATTATATTTAGGTGCTATGGTACAGGTAAAGATTAATAGTAGGAATAGTTTTAAAATTCTTGTGAACAATTTTAAGGTCCCACTTTAAATTAAACTTTTCCCTAAAGTATTTATGGACCTGAAT
Source organism: Calycopis cecrops (assembly GCA_001625245.1). NCBI lineage: Eukaryota > Metazoa > Arthropoda > Insecta > Lepidoptera > Lycaenidae > Calycopis > Calycopis cecrops. The sequence goes on from LUGF01030106.1 coordinate 31,996, forward strand.
CTTTGCACAGCGTGTCGGAGCTCGCTTTATAATTCAACACAAACAAACTTTACGTTCTAATAAATGCTCTCAAAGTAATTGTGTTTTCATGTAATTTATCTTTTAATATTATTTACATGTTACATATAAAATATAATTTATAATAATAAATTCAAAAACGCTTATAATTATAACTCTAGATTTAATAATTTAATATATGATAAGAATATAATATAAAGGTAGTATTTATAATTATCAATGTTTGTTAACTTCTTACGATGAAATCGAAATTACGATTTTATTTCTTTATAACATATATTATATGTCACTGAATACATACTGTCATACGCAAACATACATCAATTTCGGTACGTAGGGATAAGTATGGGAATGTATAGCACTCTCTCTACTACTACATTCATCCGGAATTTCAAAGACATCACGGTGCCCGGTAGCGTAGTTATCGCAAAGAAGTAAATAGTTGTGTTTTTTGTACTGATATTATTTTTTAATGAAAACTACAGATTATTCGCTGCGCGCGAATTTGAATAGCGCGCGGCTGGGCGACGAATCAACGAAATTTCAACCCAATCGGTCAAGCCTTTTAGAAGTTGACATTCTTTCTTCTGACTTGGATGGGTTAGGTTAGGTTTGACTATATTTATACACAGTGAGCGAGCGAAGCGAGCGAGCCTAGTGGATTGGCAAATCCTTATTTTTGCAGGACATGAACTGGAGATTATTTTTGGGTCGACCCTCACTGGACCCCCCTGTGATTTTTAAATTTTTTAGAGTTTTAGAATCAAACTTGGATGGGTTAGGTTAGGTTAGACTCCCTCACCTTCCGTCTAACGCAGGTGATCACCGGGCACGGATGCTTCGGTGATTACTTGTGTCGGACGGCCCACAAGGAGCCGACGACTGTATGTCACGATTGTGGCGCGGCGGTGGACTCCGCCCAGCACACCCTCGCGGTGTGCCCGAGATGGGAGGCGCTGCGTCACGATCTGACGTCGGTCATCGGAGGGGACTTGTCTCTGTCGAGCATCATCACCGCGATGCTCGACAATGACGAGTCCTATGAGGCGTTGGCTTCCTTCTGCGAGACAGTAATGTCCCAGAAGGAGGCCGATGAGCGGGTTAGAGAGGAGGAGGCCACTGAGGCCTCCGCCCGCAGACGGCGGCCGGGGGAGCGAAGAAGGCGCTATCTTATGCGCCTCCAGTAGTTCCTCCGCATTCGTGTCAGGCCGGGATGGGAACTCGGTCCACTCAGGGATGACGCCGTTGGGACTGGTCCAAGAGTGGCCGGGCAGTACCTTAAGGAGGAGAAGTCTGGCCTTTCGCCAAGGCCAGCCTGTCGCTGGTGGGGTCCTGTAGCCTGCAGACCCGGGATCTCACCATTCAAAAGCGGCTGAAGGCACTCGCAGGGGGTTTAGTCGGTAGGGGCACTCAATCGCCGAGCCCGGCACTGTACCAGAAGCCACCCAGGCTGCTGATGCGGTGTGTAAGTAGCCGGTGGCCCATGGAGGTGGGAGGAGAAAGGAGGGCAGCGCATCTGTATAGCCTCTATAGTCTATGCGGATGTCTATGGGCGTCGGTGGTCACGAAAATGGCCCCGACTGCTCGTTTGCCCCCCTATATCATAAAAAAAAAAAAAAAAAAAATTTGATCCCGAGTTGACCTCATGACTAACCTTAAAAATGATCTGCAAGTCATAAAACGTCCAAAAAACCGCTTTTTAGACATTATTATTATTTTGACCCCTGGGGGGTCAAGGGGATCCAATAGTATTTTTTTACCATCTAGGTAACCACCGAAATACTCATATAAAATTTCAACCCTATCGGTCAAGCCGTTTAGAAGTTGACATTCCGACAACAGCGCCACCTACCGGATCCAATTGTATTTTTTTACCATCCAGATAACCATCGAAATACCCATATAAAATTTCAACCCAATCGGTCAAGCTGTTGAATAAAACATTTTCACAAGGTAGTGCCTTACAATAGCCGAATTGTCCGGCACGACTGAGGAAGTACCTCTCGCGTACACGAGACCGGCGTGAAGTGACAGCTGTGTTGGCGCGTTTCGTGCAGTGTGTAAGTATCCGGTGGCCCATGGAGGAAGGAGAAGAAATTTTCATCGTATGGAACGGTTATATCCACCAAGAACACCCTCGACTGAACCGGTCCAGCATCATTTATTATTATTATTATTATTATTATTCAAATAGTTTTTTCATAATCAAATTTTAAAAAAATGTATGCACACAAAACAATGCTCAAATACTTTTTTCATATGCAAATTTTAAAAAAAAATATGTGCTCACAAAACACAGCTCATTTAAGTTTTTTTAAAATACGTTTTAATATTCAAAACACTTCATTTAAAATAAAATCCAGCTCAGTAGGTATATTTAAATAGTTTACCTAATATTTAAATAGTTTACCTAATATATTTTTAATACTTTTAAATAGTTAAAAATGCAGAACGTAATGTTGTCACTCAAACAATTATTAGGTCGCTCAAATATTAAGAAGTTTCTCATTTTGTATTTTAAGCAGCTCAAATTGATGTTTGTAAGTTGCTGTTTTTTGATTTCTAGTCGCTCGCAGTCAGTCGCTCAGTTAGTAATTCTGTACGCTTAATTAAAATATGATAAATTTCACCAAAGTATTAAGAACAATTATTTTATAATATTAAAAGAAAATTATATCGAAACATATTTAATTACTGGATTTGACATTTGAGCTACGAGTGTTTAACTAAAATTGGTTTAGGTACTCATGCATTTGAGTGACAGTGGCTTTGAGAACAGACAGTTAATTTAAATATGGCACCCCAAAATCTTTGATTTTAGTTTCATCTCACTGACGTTTCCCTAGTCGTGGCTCGGATACGACCTCGTGTATAAATGCGTGGCGTCGAACTTTGGCAGGTACCAATGTGCGTTTTTAAAATTGTCAACTCTTTGTTAGCGAGCATGATGATCTATATTTATTATTTCTCTTAATCAGTAGAACAGCTATAGTCCAGTATTATTATTCACATTTATAACCAACAAACATAATATATTGTCTATAATGTAAAATATGTCTTACTCGTATAAAAGTTGGCTGATAAACAAATTAGTACTTAATATTAAATATTAATTGACATAGTTTTCATCTTATTACAATCTAGGCCTAAGAATGTATAGAAGCGTTTCCGTTTGCTTTTATCCTACAATCTTTGAACTTAAAAAAATGGGGTAAAATGATAAAATGTTAATAAATGTTAAATTTTTCGACCCATAACGTAAATAAAATCAGTAAAATGTTACAGCTCTTACTGACACTGAAAGTGTACGAAGTGCTGTGGGGGTATCTAATTCCAGATAAAGTTGGAAAATAAGTTAATGCCTTATTTTGCTAAGAGCTAACCCATAATTTAAAATATTAATGTTTCAAATACGAGACAATCATCATCATTACACATTTCAGAATTCAAAAAAACAAAGACAAAATATTTAATATATAGACCAATAGCAATAATTTTTTTACGACCAGACTGGCGCGTGGTGGCTCGGATAATAGGAGCATGTTATGCCAGGGGTCCCGAGTTCGAACTCGCCTTGGTCATGGATGTTTATATGTGTATTTTATGTATTTCTATAACAAAAATCTTAAATATTTATTTGATGTTTTCATGAACATGATATTTCATTACTATTCATTTTATACTACATACTAAATAAATTCCTTAGATGTTTAAGCAACTTTAAATAAATAGACAAAAAAAAACAAAAAATTACTAGACTGTTTGACTATAAAGCTTTGCTCACAAAATTGTACTGCTCTGAATTTTATTAGTGCAATATAATATATTAAATTATTTCATGTCTTAAAAAATATTTAAAGTAATTATTTACTATGTACATGTTACCTACTGTCTACTTCGCTTATTTATTACTAGCTTCCGCCCGCGGATTCGCCCGCGTGGATTTCAGACTTCAAAAATTATTCAACATTTTAACTTATTATGTTATTCTGATATGAAAGCTATATTATTGTAAAGTTTCATGAAAATCCGTCCAGTAGTTTCGGAGATTAGCCCGAACAAACGGACAAACAGACAAACAAAAAAATTAAAATCATAGAAAAGTGTTCTGTTGCTATTTTAAAATCGCCCCCAATTAGTTTTTCTTAAATATATTCAATGTACAGACACTAAAATTTTACTGTTTTATTATATGTATAGATTTACGACACAGATGTTATGGAAGATTGCCTTCTTAACTTAGTTTTACCCTTTTCTATTCCCCACATAATTCTAGTCTTCTCATTACCAAATAACCAGAAAAATATAGATGCAGCCCATTGGCACACTACGCATATGTTTGTAATTTTCAAGAAATAAACAAAGAAATCTTCGTCCATATTGTATAATAAGGTACTTATCAATTTAAAAATATCTGCAATTATTTGCTGGAATGAAAACGATACTATAAGTCCTATAAACACTATAACGATTCGTTTATTCTTAATTTTTTTACTTTTATTATCACTCAAAATAGTTTTTAGTATCAAAACTAGAAGTACACAGTTCGCTATAAGGAACGGCCATTTCGCAACAAACAAATATATTATGAAAAATATTCTCTCATTTAACCTTTGATAAACACTTGTGAAAAATAACAAGATAGTTATGAAAACAGGCACAATCCACGCCACTAGAGACACTTTCCACAACGGTATAACTGCAGGGAACACTCTCACGAAGTCGTCGTACATTTGTTTGGTGAACACAAACATCCAGGAAACAACCGCAACTTCTGTGTAAGTCAAGAAGAAGACTCTAATGTAGGTGAATTTTTCATTGAAACTTATTCCATTCACGAATTGATTAGCCTCAAAGCTATACCTCACTATGGTATAGAAAAATCTTGCGAGCATAAATTGTAATAGAATTTGATTTTTGTACACCTTCCTCCACTCCTCATATAATGCAGCCGTGACGATGAGCAGCACCATTGCAATAAAGGAGCAGACCATGCCCACAGAACAGAAAGTGAACATGATTGTTGAAATACATATTATATCTTCACTTGGCGAAAATACATCGTCCCATGCTATTATATCCATTTTCTTTGACTTTTTTTCGATATTTTTTTTCTACTCTTTTATATTTGCTGCACACGTCGATGCTTGTTGATATACAATGAGCAACATGACTTGTGGTTGTGTTGAAGCTCCCAATAATACAGATAAGATAGTTTTGACGAGTTTATTAGTTCATTATATAGATAGTCATTTTTAGGGTTCCGTATCTCAAAGAGAAAAAACAGAACCCTTATAGGATCAGTTTGTTGTCCGTCTGTCTGTACGTCTGTCAAGATATTTTTCTCTAAAACTCTTAAAGGGATTAAGCTGAAATTTTGCCAAATACGGAGGTCAGTTACGTCTTGATGCCTTGAAAAAATCACACTTCTAAGTTAACGCAATAAAAAGTTATAGCCAATTATGCACAAATTTTGTATGAAAACGTACTTTGTCGAAAACCAAAAATTATCGGATACTTCCCGTTGACCTGGAGTTGTGAAATTTGGCAAGAAGTAAGAACTTAGAGCACATATATAAGAATAAATTTGAAAACTAATAAATTATATGTAGATCATTGGAAAAATCATTATCGACTTATAACTGTAACTCGTTGCCTACTAAATGTGTGTGAGCAACCGCTTATATACGTTTCTCAACTTAAACGGCAGGCGTAAAGTTACAATAATTGAAAACCATGCATTACGTTTGGATTACGGAACCCTCGGTGTGCTAGTCTGCGCTGCAACGACATCTACGCGCGGCACGAATCGCGCCCCGCGTTTTCGTTTTCTGTCCGTACTATTGGCTTTCTATGCCATATTTATATAATAAAAATCACAAATACATAAAATTTCTTAAACTTACAAAACATATTAAATATATTTCCGTTGTCTAGTACCCGTGACACAAGTCCTTACGGTACTTACCACGGGGCTAGACTAACGTAGTACGATATGTGATATATATATTACTAGTATTATTTTTTTCACTTTCGTCGGTGCTGGAAAACTTAGCGTGTAATTCGTTTTTGTTAACTAGAGCTTTAATGTTACCGGCGTTGTTTGCAGTTCGGCTGGAGTTCTTGATGAGCGATTTGGTATTGAATTCACTCGGATTGTCCTGGATCTCGAAGTCGAATTAGATATATAAGCTGTTATACTTCGAATATTCTGTTTCTATGTATGTTTCTTTCCTTTTTTTCGATGTGTGTTTCTTTTTCTTGTCCGTTTTTTTTTTTTTACGATATAGGAGGGCAAACGAGCAGCCGGAGCCATTTTCATGACTACCGACGCCCACAAACATCCGCATAGAGGCTATACAGATGCGCTGCCCTCCTTTCTCCTCCCACCTCCATGGGCCACCGGCTACTTACACACCGCACGAAACCGTTTCGTTTTCTCCGTTGTGCTATCGGTTCGTGAACAGTGTTGTGCAGGGCGGTGCTACGTCGGCGATCTATGCGAGTTGTCTGTATGTAACAAGTGCTCTATGTGTCGGTAACGTCTAGGGACCAGGGCAGGGTATATCACAAAAACCTCTTAATATAATAATCCTTTTTCTGACTTAAGTAATAATATATCACCAATATAAGAATAGCCGTTATTTTTGTACAAGTATAACGTAACAATATGAGACGGTCTGCGATGAATTTGTAATTTCACGTCACCCGCCACCCCCCTCCTCTACCCGGATGTGTTACGAAATTTGATCTGGCGACAGCTCGGGGTCGTGGCACCTTCCACGTTATTGCTGTTCCAATCGCAGTCAAGGTTCGTTAAAAAAACTCATACATATACATGAGTTTTTAAGGCGATTTATAATTTAGATTATTTTTCAAATGTATAAATATATTGTGTTTTAAATGTATATTAATGTGCTCTTACAATACGATCTAAGGTTGTTCTTTACAGTTTATTTACAACACCAAGATGTATAACAGAAGTTATAAAGATAACTGTTAAATCTGGCCTAGTCGCCACTAAAAGACTGGAATGTTATTGATAATAGGCATAGTGACTCTTAATAGCCGCAAAAACAAATCTAAAGCATGTGTGGTTACACACACGTTTAACAGTTTATGAGCAAATAAATATATAACGTCAATAAAGATAAAGTGGTTAATAAGCTTCTTAAGTTTACGCGAATGTTACACATTGTATTAAAACTATTTTAACGGATTTTATCGCTGTTTATTTAAGTACTAGCTGTGCCCCGCGGTTTCACCCGCGTCTAATTTCTAAGAAATCCACATAAACTTCAACACCCTATTTCACCCCCTTAGGGGTTGAATTTCTAAAAATCCTTTCTTAGCGGATGCCTACGTCATAACATCTACCTGCATGAAAAATTTCAGCTTGATCCGTCCAGTGGTTTGGGCTGTGCGTTTGAGTTTTATATATATATATATATAGATTTTACAATTCCAACTTATAAACCGAATGCTTAAATTAACAGCTATAAAATCTGTTAAAATAGTTTTATTACAATGTGTAACATTCGCGTAAACTTAAGAAGCTTATTAACCACTTTATCTTTATTGACGTTATATATTTATTTGCTTATTAACTGGCTTGTTTATTTTAATATGAAATAGCTGAGGACTGGTCCTGTCTTTAGTTACAATATGCTTTGCCTTAGACAGCAGCGTTGTCAAGAAGTTTGCCCGATCTGAACTTTGTCAGCTTGTTAGTTCGGGGTGCAACTTGTCGAAGAGAACTTTGTAAGGTTGTTTGTACTGTAACATAATATATCGTATAGTATTTACGTGACATGTATTTAAGGGGCCTCGACTACCGCATGGTCTTGTCTATTCGAAACATGTTCGACCGGACTATCTGTGGTTCCAGGTTTCAGGACCGACGATACCAGGGCTAGTTTCATGTCGAATCCAGCGACTCGTCAAATGTTATGATCAATCCAACCATTTTTTTACAGGAGATTCAGAATCCCATGGTCCCATGGACGTGGGAGGAGAAAGGAGGGCAGCACATCTGTATAGCCTCTATGCGGATGTCTATGGGCGTCGGTATTCATGAAAATGCCGACCGACTGCTCGTTTGCCCCCCCTACTGTAAAAAGGAACTGATAGTGATACTAATATAAATAAATATAAATATTAATTGTGGAATTATTAATTGAAAACACGATTATGACGAGAGTATTTATTAGAACGTCACTTGCTAATCTACTCAATAGCTTTCAAAATATGTAAATTGCTTTACAAAATAGGTATTTTATATAGCTACTCGTAGACATAGAATACAATTCTCTGTCTACGTAGCTACTAGTCAATCCGACAGCCGTTGTCTTGTTAAAATAAGTATATTGTCATGGTAACGTGTAATGTTAAGTGACCGAATTATTATTTTGCCCTACAATAGTGTATTTCAAGTCAGATACCGACTGCAGCTTTATATATATTGATAACATACAGACTAAATGTTGCCGAGGACTAATACTTAAATAACAAAAAAAGTTTTATCAAAATCCGTCCAGAAATTTTTGCGTGAAAGCCGAACAAGATTACAGAAAGAATGACGTTCGTGACCCGTAAAAATGCCTCCAAACCAAGGGCTGTTTATTCCATTATAATACCTATGCAAATATTAAAAATGTTTTCGTATAAAATATTCAGAGAAGGCCTAATTAAGAAACCTCCTATGAAAAGTAAAATTAAAAAAATAATGTTGCGTTGTGGCATATTTTTAACATAATATAATAAGCCGCTATTGTAAATTGAAGTAATGAAATTTCCATTCAATAAGATATTATTACACAGATTATTTACTGGGAATTAGGCGAAAGTCCCGCCATACCTAATTTGTTCCTCGTTCACTAAATTCTATCTTTCAAATTACTTTATATTTTGCATTTAAATTTTCCCGCTAATATTTATTTTAACAGGCATTTACCGCTCGTTCGTCGTTTACTAGTTAACGCAAGGCATTATGAAGAGTCCGTTATCAGTTGGTGAGGTTGAGCTGATTGACTCAACAGACTAAAGTGTCATGGGGACCTATAGGATTGTGAACATTAATTCTTGAAACGTAAAAAGTTTATGTTAAATTTTTCATTTTAGTGTGAAGGCAAGCGTGTACAAATTTTTATAATGTAAAAAACAGTCACATGTAAATACTTGAAAGTGCCAGACATTTATTGTGTATACGCGCTATGTCTTTCTGATAACCGAGCGGTATCAATCTGACGAGTAATTAGTGGAGGAGTGGAAAAAAATTTGGGCATGTCAGATATTCAGAGGAAATGTTTAGTAAGCTCGTTAAAGTGCCCTATTCAAATGACTGATGTTTTGGACGTGGTCAAAAGTCATGACAGATTTTTGAAAATGTAAAAAAGTGCGGTTATGAAATTTACTTTTACTTCTAAAGATCCCACACACACACAAATAAAACTCCTACTATATTCAAACAAAATAAGTTTCACTCATACCGACAGACATGGTACCATAATATGATATGAAAATTCGATATACGAGCTGACTTCATTGAGTATACTTTATTGGTTTATTGTGGAGACCGCAGTAAGAACTTCTACATTGTTTTGTTCCTGGGCTGTAATTATTTGCATCGAAAAAAAACCTTTCATATTCACCACTATAAACGCCAAATTTACTTTCTATAATGAAGTTTTCTTGGAAAGAATTATTAAATAAATCAAATACGTAAATTGCCCGTCACCACCCTAATGCTTTTACCCGTATTGTACTTTCAATTACTATAGTGGTAAAACTTAGTTATGTCCCCGTTTAAGTGCAAATTACTCACCATAATGAATAGAAACTTGTTTGATGATCAAAGAGTCCATTAGAGCTTGCAATAAACTTCAGTCACTTATTTAGTCACTATAGTAAGAGATAGTGCCACACTGTATAAGTGGCCGGTGGTCCATGGAGCTGGGAGGAGAGAGGAGGGCAACGTATGGTTTATGGGTGTCGGTAGTCATGAAAATTGCTCCGATTTCTCTTTTGCCCTCCTATACCATAAAAAAACATGCATCATCTGCTTTTTACTATCGTCATCAGCATAATAAGCTTGTAAAAGTCACCTTTCTTAGGTAACGCAGGGGAATACCTTTACGTACACTCAGGAGCCCGGGTGGTTCAACCGGGTACAGTGTCGATCTCGGCAATTGGGTTGTCCCTTCAGCCGCTATAATTGGGATAACTGTACAAGATGATGCGAAAGTTTGTGTTTGTTTGTTTGTAACTTCTTCACGCAAAAAGTGCTGAAACAATTTGGCACACACATAGAGAGTAACTTGGATTTACATGTAGGATAGTTTTATCCCTAAAAATGTTGTTATGGGATGCCATGGGATGATTTTCTATTTTCCACGGGATCGAAATATACGGGGGTGAAACCATGGGGCGCAGCTAGTCTATTGTAGAAGTATATAAAACCTGTCATTAAAAACCTTCATTATATTCTTAAACCATTCATTTTAGTTAAACTATGATTTCTTCAGGGAATAACGACTTGTATTCTCAGATTTCCCTCGATAGTGCCAGCGCGTTGACAGCATCATCTATAAAATTACGTTCTTGCTAAATTTATTTAGTTTCTCTTTATATGAATAATATTTTAAGAAATTAATTTATAAATTGTTTCCTTTTTGATTAATGGGATCTATTTTTAAGGAAAGCTTGTTCTGCTAAGGAGTTTTAATTTTAAAATCGAGAACTTGGCACACAATGTCCATTGGGACATAACAGACTTTCTTCGCGTAAGATAAATGAATAAACTAAGATAACTAGATGTTACCTATATCTCGTATTACTAAAGATATTCATTAAATGTGCCTATCAATGTGCTGGATTTATTGTAGATCTACATTTATGCATATTAAAATATAGATAAAATTGATATTTTGATCGGCCGGCTAGGTTAGTAACAGAAATCTAATCGAAATTTAACCTGGCTATGTATTTTTGTAATACTCTAATAGTACTAATAAATACTTACGCCCTACAAGCCCGTAAATAAATTAAAACATTGGAATGAACACTTATATGGTTAAGAAAATATTTTTCAAACGATGAAACAAAAATAATACGCTACCAAAAATATTTAAGAGAATTTACAAAAGTTACGTCACTGTAAAAAGTTACACTTGTAACAAAGTAACTCGATACGTTGCGCTCAGCGCTACGAAATAAAATATGTAAATGATTCAAAGCTCCTTTGTTATATAGATTAATTCTATGAATATAAACGTACCGACGAAACCAAAAAAGTTAGAAGTATTTAACTTTTTAGATTCTTCGTATCGCATTTGCTTAATGGACTAAATGTTGGAAAAAAAAGTCTTGTTATTTCATAAATATTATTATTGGCTGGATTTTGGTCGCTATTTTGTACCTACTAGTACCTATTTTATATTTTACTATCATATTTAAAATATAATTATGTATTTCATCACTTTGATTAAACCAAGATGGCGTTATATTGCTCTTACTACATAATGGCTTCGGGCATAGTGACTACATTGTATAGCAGTAACTTGCTTTTCAGGACGAGAAATGATTTCTGCTCCATTGGTTTTTGAATGTCCTATACACGTCGTTTGTCATAAAAAAACAAATTAGTAGGCCTTGTAGGTGAAATCCTAATACTTAATACATGCACAGTGTGGCAGAACAAAATCGCCTGGTTGGACTGGAGGGCATGTTCTTCTGTCAAGACTGAATTAATTGAATTCAGAGCATCAAGCACTGGCCCTTATTCGCCACTCTTCTTGCCAACGGAGCGTACTGTCGGGTACATACTTGTTCACTAACTGATTCAGCTGACTCGTGACGAGATAAAAGGGTACATTTTCCTAGGTCGGTATGTACCTATATGTTGTAGAGGAAAAAACGATTAAAAATGGTGGTGTCATTAAATTAATGAAGATTAATGTGATTTGCAAAATAGCGGCATTTTAAAAACGTTTACTCATTCACAAATCGTAAATTATTATCAATTATGGACCTTTCTCAAACTGGAGGTTCTCGGAGCGCTTTATAGAAATTTAAAAAAAAATTCTTTAAGAAAAAGAATCATTTCATGGTTCATTTGAAAACCAATCTTAATTTAAAATTATATTTACATAACACTGTTTGGATACATTGCATTGTTTGGATTTATTTCGTATGAATATATTATGTAGCGTAACTTGACGACTATATTCTGTGGTCTAGAGGTAAACATGCCTAATTTCAAATCTTAAATCGAGGGTAATAATCTGAAAAAAAATAAAAACTAAAAAGAAATATTGTAATTCTTCAATTCCTTGTTACAGGCCGAGGTCGGTGAGTTATCTATGTTTATACATATGGTTGCACACGACTGAGAGCCTCACCCAATTGATTGTCGTGCAGTGTAACGTACTTATTTAACTACGTATTAATCAAACCATCAAAAACCTCCTTCAAAACTACATGATTCTGAAGTGAAATAATCGCAAAGGAAATGATCGTTAACGTTTCACGTTATTTTACTCATATTTAAGAGAACTGCTACTAAATGCATCCTACAGCTTGAACATCTAGTTTAATGTAGCTATTTATTGTGTATATTGTTTTAATATAACACACACCACGGAAAAACTGTAAAAATTTGTACTACTAACACCATCTATGATTGAAGATGTGCAACTTATCTAGAACCGTATTAAAAATCTCGCTAGTAATTTTATAAGCTGCTATAAAATAAAAGGAAGGAATTAAAATAAGAGCTGTAATGTCCGAATTTAGCACATTCCAAACTTATTGACATTTGGTGTAGATTTAATAATTCGCAAATTTCCGTAGGTAAAGGCATTAGGTAACGTTCAAAATTGTGTCGCTACTAAGTCTGGACTATGAATGATGTGTAATATATCATAGTCCGGTCAATTTAGACATAAAAAAGTGCTAAAATAACAATTATTCCCGGAAAGCCAAATTTTGGTGGAGACCTATAGTTTGCCATTACAAATCAAGTTTTAAAAGTCCCCATCGATCCTATGTGTGCTTAAAAAGTTATTCGAGGTCAAAGGTCAAAATTTGAGGTTTTTTGGATTTTGCTTGAAAACGGTAAGTTTTATCAAAAAAAAACTCTAAACCAAAGTTGTAGATCTTAAAATTATCTACAAACATGGTATTTTTTCCTAACAGTTACCATTCCTGAGATATCGCGATTCTAAGATTCATATTATACATGATATGTACATATAAGCCACGTATATACATACTTGCTGCTCCCCGCGGTTTCGCCGGCGTAACTTTTGATCCCGTAGGAATATCGGGATGAAAAATAGATGTTGGCCGATTCTTAGACCTACTCAATATGCTCACAAAATTTCATGAGAATCGGTCAAGCCGTTTCGGAGGAGTATGGCAACGAAAACTGTGACACGAGAATTTTATATAATAATTAGATTAGGCACTTAATACAAGTATAAATACTTATTTGTGTCTCTTTTATAGATATTATACTATCCTAAAAACATTTATTCAAATGGTAGCCAGTCCCTAACTGAATTTCCTCTATGCACGGCTTGAAAAACATCGGGCTATTCTATTGTCCGTAGTGTAACAAGGAGGAAAGGAGGAGGAAGGTTTGACCTCGAATAACTTTTTAAGCACACATAGGATCGATGGGAACTTTTAAAACTTGATTTGTAATGGCAAACTATAGGTCTCCACCAAAATTTGGCTTTCCGGGAATTTTTGTTATTTCAAATGACTAAATTGACCGGACTATCAAGTCGGTACAATTAATTTTCTGCGCAGTTCACAAGGAAACTGATTTGCTTGGTTCACAAGGAAAGTTAAAGAACATTCTGCTTATATCAACGTGGCAGTTGAGGATAGACTTTATTTTGAGAATAGCTAACAAAGAGACAGAGAAAAAGAGAGAGAGAAAACAGAGACTAGAAGATTGATTTCAAATAATAATCATACATTAATTATTATTAGCATTACATTAATATTACACTATTACACTAGACTGCCTCGTGGTCTAGTGGTAAGCATGTTCAACCACAGACGTGAGGTCCTGGGTTCGAATCCCGGGTCGGACCAAAAATTGTTATTGGGATTTTTCAATTTCTAATAACAGTCCGGAGTCAGGAAGTTGGCGGTGGTACACCCCCGTGCCTCTGACAGCACGTTAAGCCGTCGGTCCTGCGCCTGATTTCTCACCGGTCGTGTCGGATTGCCGTCCCATCGGAATATGAGAATGACGGAATAGAGAGTGCACTTGTGTCTGCGCGCATACTTGTGCACTATAATATGTTCTGCGCATCTGGCTCGTCTCTATAGAGACGGCCGCCGTAGCCGAAATCGGCTAGGAGGACATTATTAATATTTCACTATTTTATCGATGCGCCTATAAGGCTTTGTCTCTCATGGCTAGGTAGATAGTACAGATGACATCATCATAGATCATCATAGATTGCGCACCATTATTAGGTATAGGTACAACTAACTGTACCTGCGCTTTCGAGATTTAAGATTACATAAACATCAGCTGCCAGCCTGTGAAAGTGCAGTCGTAATCGGTCCATTCTGCTCAGAGAATAGCCGAAACGAATCAAAAAGATAATATTTCTATTGAAATATCTACCTTTCTTCCTATTCATATTAATAGCAGATCTAAAACTGACATGCATCATTTCACTTGCACCGCATGATGTAATGGCGGCCACATCTGGTTGATCGGATTTAATCTAATATCCCAATTAGTTTAACGATCGGTTTATCCCTTCCCTGAATCGCTTGTGATTAATGAACTAATTACTAAAGTATATTGTATCTGTGCGCCGTAGACATATATGTACATAGATTGGCTCTCTCTATCTCATCTGCTCAACCTATTTATTATATTGGATGAAGTTAGTCACGGCTACAAGACCCACCCAATCCAAGTACCAAAATTTGGTCGCAGGCTAATAATTATACTATGAAACAAAACGCAAATAATATTGTCCTTCATGATCAATTCTATTTTTAGATTCAGTTTAGATTTGATGCAATAACAATTTACCCCCTTATTCATAAACCACATTTTTCATATAGACAAACCGTACTGTTGGTGTGGTAAGATTTACGAGAGAAGAGAGTTTAAAAGTCAACATTGAAAGGTCGTTATAAAATCTATTTAGCCCGTTATTTAATGAGCATAGTCTCTTGTGTGCCCTCGGGGTCCCGGATTTCAGCTCGTACCTTGAAGTGCCTACAAAAGCGAAAGTAAAAAATTACTATTCATCTATGTAAAGCCATCCAATTTGAGGGCGGACTTAACTTTACCATCTTCTCTAGAGGGTGACTACTTCCATTTCTACGACAAAACAGGACTCTCGAACACGATCGAAAATCTGTATGTGGGTAATTACCAAAGCACACACGTCGGTCAGTCGCACCACCTCTGCGTAATACTTCAGAATATGGAATAACTACTTGTAGGGGCCTAAAAGTGGTTAGACAGATCTAGGGGCTTCTTTCACTTGAAAGAAACAAACAGCTCGTAAGTTGCAATTAATTATTTTATGCGATATAACTGACATGACCAAAATTGTAATTAACAATGAATCATACCGTACCATAATGTCATCGGGTAATGATAAGATCTTAATTTATATTAGGGGTATAACAAACATAATTTGCAGTTTCTAGAAGTGCTATTTAGTTGCTATCCTTTTATTTTTTAAAATTGTACCAGTACCCTGACATAAACACGAATTTTAAAACAAACGTGTAAGTCATTGCGAGTTGAGCACAACTTTCGAATTCTGTCTAAGAAAATTCGATTTAAACATGCCCGAAAGGAAATTTGAATTTCGTGTGCCATGTTATTGTCAGAGCCAATCGATAACGCGATTTTTAAATTAAGTTCTATGAAACTCTACAAGAGAATTGAGACGGTCGTAATATTTTTCTTTCCTCTATTTTGTGATTTATTTCTTTCTTTTATTCTAAAGATTCCTTATATTTTAACTTTTTCCGCACTGCCTCTTGGCTAGTGGTAAGCATATTCAAGCAAAGAGATATGGTCCCGTGAAATTGCTGGTAGAGCTAAAAAAAGTTTTTCAGCATCTTGTAACAATCTCGAGTCAAGAAGCCGAATTCCAAGAAACCCCACCAGGGTAATCTCTGAATTTGCTCTCACTACCAACCCTTCAGAATAGGAGAATGACCGAATAGAAAGCGCATTCGTGTCTGAACACAGATTTTATAATTATATCGTGCGCAGTTAGATACTCTCTGTTGAGTAAACAGACTAGGATGTTATAAAATATAAGGAAAAAGGTACATTTATGATTTTAATAAACAGAGATTCTTCAAGTTGCCCACAACACCTTAATTGTATTGGGCACCGAGACCGCAACGTAACTCGTAAGTAATCGCGTCGGTAGATAACTACTGACGCGATTTACTATTCTTTATTAAATTTACAAGAGGTACTAGCATGTTAAAATTAAATTAAGAAAATGAATTAGGCCAGTTACCAATATTAATTCAGCAAGGGATTGTGCCATGCTGCATCGCAGTCTAATGGGGCTGGCACGAAGGGGGTACGTCACGCGCACATGACACTGTCGTCAAGTGACAACTATACTGTCAGATTTCGTGCGATCTGTATGTTATCAACGTGGCGTAGGTAGCGACAGAGATTCGGGTACAATGATATTGGGCGCGGTGAGAAATTACGCCAAGAACTCTCAGTTAAGGACTTTGACTTGGAAAGTATTTTTGAAGTAAAACTTTTATACGCGCGCTTGATCAAAATTATTTTCGATTAAAGTGAAACTTTTATGTATTTATTTGAAAAATAAATATCATATGACATGTTATGTCATTGTACCTACGGTAATGAATTTTTGTATTAAATCAATAATCAAGTTTTACTTCGGTAGTGTGGTCTAATCTACATATACAAACTGCACAGCGTACAGCGGCTTCACATGCAGACTAGGATCGGTACCTTCTCGCTGCTGGTAAGATGTTTAATTTGCAAACATCGGTTTTCCTTATCTTGATATTATTTGATTGATATTGATTAATTGCTACATCTTGTTCATCATTTCAATTATTTTATAAAACTAAAGTTCCGATATCTCATAATCCTATCCTATTAATATTATAAATGCGAAAGTTTATGTTTGTTTGTTTATTTGTTACTCCTTCACGCAAAAACTGCAGGACAGATTTTCATGAAATTTGGCGCACACATTGGGAGTAAATTGGATTAACATATAGGATAGTTTTTATCCCGAATAAATGTTACTAGGGGATGCCATGGGATGATTTTCTATTTTCCACGGGATCGAAACTTACGCGGCTATCAAACCCATTATATTTAAGTGCTATGGTACAGGTAAAGATTAATAGTAGGAATAGCTTTAAAATTCTTGTGAACAATTTTAAAGTCCCATTTTAATTAAACTTTTCCCTAAAGTATTTATAGACTTGAATCTTCGCACAGCGTGTCGGAGCTCGCTTTATAATTCAACACAAACATGCTTTACGTTCTAATAAATGCTCTCAAAGCAATTATGTTTTCATGCAATTTATCTTTTTATATTATTTACATGTTACATATAATTCTATGTATATTTTACTCTATAAAATATAATTAATAATAATAAATTAAAAAAACGCTTATAATTTATAACTCTAGATTTAATAATTTAATATATAAATTTGATAAGAATATAATATAAAGGTAGTATTTATAATTATCAATGTTTGTTATATTCTTACGATTTTATTTCTTTATAACATATATTATGTCGCTGAATACATACTGTCATACGCAAACATATATCAATTTCGGTACGTAGGGATAAGTATGGGGATGTATAGCACTCTCTCTACTACTACATTCATCCGGAATATCAAAGACATCACGGTGCCCGGTAGCGTAGTTATCGCAAAGAAGTAATTAGCATTTTAATATTTGTAATGCAGCAAATTTGTATCGAGGGAATAAAATGTGATAAATTTCACCACAGTATTAAGAACATTTATTTCACAATATTAAAAGAAAATTATATCGAAACATATTTAATTACTGGATTTGACATTTGGGCAACGAGTGTTTAACTAAAATTGGTTTAGGTACTCATGCATTTGAGTGACAGTGACTTTGAGAACAGACAGCTAATTTAAATATGGCATTCCAAAATTTTTGATTTTAGTTTCATCTCACTCACGTTTCTCTAGTCGTGGCTCGGAGGTTACGGGTACGACCTCGTGTATAAAATGCGTGGCGTCGAACTTTGGCAGGTACCAATGTACGTTTTTGAAATTGTCAACTCGTTAGCGAGCGTGATGACCAATGTTTATTATAATCTCTTAATCAGTAGGACAGCTACAGGCCATGATTATTATTCACATTTATAACCAACAAACATAATATATTGTCTATAATGTAAAATATGTGTTACTCGTATAAAAGTTGACTGTTACACAAATTAGTACATAATATTAAGTATTAAATGACATAGTTTTCATTTTATTCCAATGTGGGCCTAAGAATGTATGGAAGCGTTTCCGTTTCCTTTTATCTTACAATATTTGAACTAAAAAAAATTGGATAAAATGAGAAAATGTTACTAATGGTTCAATTTTTCGACCCTTAACATAAATAAAATCAGTAAATGTTACAGCTCTTACTTACACTGAAAGTGTACGTAGTGCTTTGTGGGTATCTATTTCCATATAAAGTTGGAAAATAAGTTAAGGCCTATTCTGCTAAGAGCTAACCCATAATTTAAAATATATTTTTTTAAATATGAGACAATCATCATCATTACACATTTCACAATTCAAAAAAAAAAGGAAAATAGTAACAAATATTTATTATATAGACCAACAGCATTAATTTTTTGACGACCAGACTGGCGCGTGGTGGCTCGGATAATAAGAGCATGTTGTGCCAGGGGTCCCGAGTTGGTACCATGGATGATTATCTGTGTATTTTATGTATTTCTATAATAAAAATCTTAAATATATAATTTATGTTTTCATGAACATGATATTTCATTACTATTCATTTTATACTACATATTAAATAAATTTACTAGACTGTTTGACTATAAAGCTTTGCTCACAAAACTGTACTGCTCTGAATTTTATTAGTGAAATATATTATATTAAATTATTTCATGTCTTAAAAAATATTTAAATTAAACATTTACTATGTACATGTTACCTACTGTCTACTTCGCTTATTTATTATTTACGACACAGATGTTATGGAAGATTGCCTTCTTAACTTAGTTTTATCCTTTTCTATTCCCCACATAATTCTTGTCTTCTCATTACCAAATAACCAGAAAAATATAGATGCAGCGCATTGGTACACTACACATATGTTTGTAAGTTTCAAGAAAAAAATAAAAAATTCATCGTACGTACTGAACAATAAGGTACTTATCAGTTTCAAAATATCTGCAATTATTTGCTGGAATGAAAGCGATAATATAAGTCCTATAAACACTATAACGATTCGTTTATTCTTAATTTTTTTACTTTTATTATCACTCAAAATAGTTTTTAGTATCAAAACTAGAAGTACACAGTTCGCTAAAAGGAACGGCCATTTCGCAACAAGCAAATATATAAAGAAAAATATTCTCTCATTTAACCTTTGATAAACACTTGTGAAAAATAACAAGATAGTTATGAAAATAGGCACAATCCACGCCACTAGAGACACTTTCCACAACGGTATAACTGCAGGGAACACTCTCACGAAGTCGTCGTACATTTGTTTGGTGAACACAAACATCCAGGAAACAACCGCTACTTGTGTGTAAGTCAAGAAGAAGACTCTAATGTAGGTGACTTTCGCATTGAAACTTATTCCATTCACGAATTGATTAGCCTCAAAGCTATACCTCACTATGGTATAGAAAAATCTTGCGAGCATAAACTGTAATATAATTTGATTTTTGTACACCTTCCTCCACTCCTCGTATAATGCAGCCGTGACGATGAGCAGCACCATTGCAATAAAGGAGCAGACCATGCCCACAGAACAGAAAGTGAACATGATTGTTGAAATACATATTACATCTTCGCTTGGCGAAAATACAGCGTCCCATGCTATTATATCCATTTTCTTTGACTTTTTTTCGATATTATTTTTTTTACTCTTTTATATTTACAACGCACGTTGATGCTTGTAGATATACAATGAGCAATATGACTTGTAGTTGTGTTGAGGCTCCCAATAATACAGATAAGATAGTTTTGACGAGTTTATTAGTTCATTATATAGATAGTCATTTTTTCATTTATTGATTAGGTATATATTATTATTGTCTAGTATACACATATATCATTGGACTATTGGTAAGCATATTACATCGCAGGATTTATCTGATGTATCTGCTGGTATTCATTCTTGCTTAACCCTAACTAAGCTGCGGTTGAGTCTGTGATTATTATTATTTCTAGGATTACGTATGGATGCTTTAATAAAACTGGTATGGCCTTCTGTTGGCTTCTTATACTTTTTCAAGATTTTCTCTTGTAGCCGGCAGTACAGAAGTGTAATAAGGAGTACACTTGAACCGAATAGTATAAGGTAGACAGGTATGGTTGTATGATAAATTATAGGGTTTGTGACGTCATCTGTCTGAGTAGCTCAGTCGCTATCTCGTAGTTTAAGACGCGGAGCTCAAGACTCGGTGAGTTGAAGATAAGCTTTGGTGTTTTTATATTCTTAATTAAATTGTATATAATACATAGGTTAATATCTTTTTAACGTGTCCTTAAATGTGGTCGTTTGGATTAGATATCGTAAATGCAGGCGTTAGATGACAGTTTATGGGTAAGGTATCCAAGTAACTACCTTGAAGAGTTCGGTACTCTTTTTATTAGCAGGATATTTAGTCGACCAACCGGGCGCAGAGGTGTAGGGCTCGGATATGCGAAACATGTTGCGCCAGACATCGCGGTTTCGAATCCCGCCTTGGTCGTAGATGTTTATCTATG
>LUGF01030106.1:97813-108583 GCA_001625245.1 Calycopis cecrops
TTATTTACCTATACCACAAAAACCTCACAGGGTTTATCTGGGCTAGATGAGCCGTATTTAAGTCTCATAATAAAGGGAGACATTTTTTTTGCACCTATACGTATATACATACACATACACACACATCTAAACACAAATATGTGATACTTGTAAATGAATTAAATCATATTCTCACCTCAAGCGCCGCCGCTGTGGTGGCGTCGTGATCATTCTCCACCATCTCAATTTGCCTGAATATTTCATTGCTGACACCCGATACCTAGAATTACAAAAATAAACGTTTAATATATAACAAGGTGGTAATATCGTGAATCTGATAGTTGTAAGTACTAAGTTTGCATCTCTTTTAAATCCTACTAATTTTATTCATTCGAAAGTTTGTAGACGTCATACTGTTTCAAGCTAACACTACTAAACAGATTTGAATGAAATTTGACACAGATATATTAGTGGAATAACTTAATAATAATTCTTATTCTAAAGACCCTTGGTCACAGCGTTTACGATAGAATACTGTCCAAAATCTATTCCATGAATTTAATATCAATTATTATCTAATATAGAATAAAAGAATAGAAGTTAATTCTACGTGAGTGAAGTCAAGTTAAATCAAAGCATTATGCAAGGCAAAATCGAAGCACTAAAGATGGATAAAATTTTATAACGCTATAGTAACCTTCTGAAGATAAATGTTAAATCTACAAATCTTATTATCTTGAATCTGCTATCAAAATACGAACTATTCGCATTTGAATTGCAAATACATTTTCTTCGCCGGGCTCAGTTATTAAGGTCATTATCGACTTGTTGAACTCTATGAAATCACCGTCGGCTGTTATCACTCACTTTAGATTCTGATATATTTTTACAAATTCTATTTAGGGCTTTGCGAAGTTTGAGTATACACCTTCATGCAACAGGCTTTAATATATATCGTACTAAGGCCTGCTGTGTTGAAAATATTAGGAACAAATTGTATGAAGCTCAATGTTATGGCTTTACCCGTTTACATTGGTTAGGTCTCTTGGGCACTTTAGAGTAAAATCCATTTTAGTGAAGTTGAATTGAAATAGATTTTTACTTTATGTCTGTAATTAATATAATATGCCAAATTTAGAAATTAGTTCTTGTTATAGACCTGAATATAAGACCTGTTTGCTATCTATAGGGTAGGTATAGAATAAAGAACCGTAATAATAAAATAATTAAAAATAAATACATAGGTAAAACTAGTATTACTTTTCTTTTCGATATATCGTTTGATGTTTAAAACTACCTACTTTAAATCATAGGTATTGATGTCAATCTAGTCACAAGAGGGTATATGTATTCTGTGGTCACAAGCAATCAATAAGTGAAAATACTCATCCAATCTATTTTATTTTTAGTGTATGGCGGACATTTATTTTTTGACTATTTAAGTAATTATCTTTTTACACCGGTTCTGCTTTGATTGGAGAAATTAACTAAACTTCCTACTCATATTCCACCACTAATTAAGTTAAAAATGGGTCTTTACACAGTTTAGCTCTCCACGCTGCCAAGGATGGAACCGGATAGCGAAATATTGTGCTGAAGAGGATTACAGCCCAGCAAGGAATGAGGTAGTTGACTCAGGGAGAAGGAGAAGAGGGTTTAGCATTTTAAACAAGCAGTATCTCGGGCTTCCTTCGAGCTTATGATAATTAAATCAAAGAGCCACAAGTATTGGTTGTTGTCAATCCTAGAGAAACAGGAGTTGCAGCTGTTGGATTGATGAAGATGAGCAAGCCTGGAAATGATTTGCGCACAGCCCTGCTCCTTTCAGCTGAATGTAATTTTCGGAAGTGCGACTATAGCACGCAGGGCGGCGCATGGTCGCGCGCGCGACTCGCATCCGTGCGGTATGCTCACTTTAGCTGAATGTACAGTTAGCTGTCGAAAATCCGGCTGCAGCAGGCAGGATGGCGTATTATTGGCGCGCGCGCCTTGTCGCGGGGCATCACGTCACCTCAGCTGAATGTAAAGTAGTGTTACCTTTCGGAAGTCCGGCTGCAGCACGCAGGGCGGCGCATGGTTGGCGCGCGCGGCTTGCGGCGGGCCGGGCGGCGCGCGGCCCGGCGATGCCGTCAGGTCCGGCGCCGCGCGACCATTTTCCTGCACACATAAGAACAAACATTAAAAATGAGGAGATTTAATAATGTTTCTGAACTTATTACTATAATATTACTAATTATCACGCGCATTTGCAAGGTTTGGTAAGTAATTGTAATTGCATGGTTTCTGTTTCCCGCTACGGTTGGACGGTTTTGCGGACTTTAACGTCTGAGATGTCGTTAGATTTGTCTTAACAACGCTAATATACAAAAATATATTTTGAGCGGTCAGTTTTATGTTTTAACTAGCTGCACCCCGGGATTTCACCCGCGTAAATTTCGATTCCGTGGAAAATCATCCCATGGCATTCCATAGGAACATTGTTTCGGTATAAAAACTGTTCTATGTGTTAATCCATGTTACTCTATGTGTGTATTTCATGAAAATCGATTCAGCAGGTTTTGCGTGAAGGAGTAACATATAAACAAACAAACATACAAACTTTCGCATCTATAATATTAATAGGATGTTGTATGTATTAATTTTTTTTTTGAACATAGCATTTTTTATTCAACAGTTCGTCAGTATGATGTTCTATACGAAATATATATATATATATAAGCAACTTTTCAGTTGCTTTCGCTAAAGGATAACTTGTAGAACTTCAAACAATTTATTTACGATCCCACCGTGCCGATAACAATCGTTATTTGCTATCATTGCAATGAAATGAAAATTCAGAACGAATCAAATTCGAGAGTAAATAATGCTTTGGTAATTTTCTTTTGTTAAACTGTATAATCCTGTAACGCCCCTAGCCGTTATAGATGGACTAGGCCAACAGAACCGGGATTAGGGATAAAAACCAGATAGAAGGACGTGAAGGGATGGTAATCCTCCAAACCGGACGAACACCCTAAGCATTTCGTCCAGTTTGAAGGAGTCTGAGTTTTTCAAACCCCATGAAAGACTTATATCTTCCTTTGTTAAATCCTTTGTCTGATTCTTGATAATGACAGAAATAAATGAGCCACACCGCCACCTAAAATGGAATTCAGAAATGCGGTCTCATGAAACGGTTTCCAAGATATTCGCTTTAGTTCATTACGTTTTAATTCGGAATTATTAGGGCAGCGAGAAAATAGAATTTCAACACTGCAGCATCGTCATATTTGATTGTGGAATTTCCTATTTTAAATGCTACAAACTGGTTTAAATAGCTTAGATTCAATATCAACTTCAGTCTTTTTTTGGCTTCTGATTTAAAATTGACGACGAAATTAAAAGAAAAATACAATGTAGGTACGTAAATAGTACTTTACAATAGATTTGCAAGATGATATTTTGTGAGAGGTAGAGCTTTGCTGCTGTGCACCTGAATTGGGTCGCCACAAACGGGGAGGCACCTCTAGGCCACTCGACACAGGTGCAAATTGACTGCCGTGTTTTTGCGTTTCGAAGGGGAAGGCAGAAGGAAGACAACACATCTTGATTATCATCTAAGTAGTAATTAAAAGGCCTTACTGCTATAAAAAAGAAAGGCAGTTCATGAGTCTCCTTTGGATGAATGATTGGCTATAGTTTCGCGTTTCATGCGGTTTGTAATAAATCCGAAAACCCATTGTAAGATGGAGTAAACCCTATCTGCATATCCTCTTGTTATGTTTCATCCGATTGTATTTTATTGTACAAACATTGTATTATGTTTTATTGTATTTACAGAAGGAAAAGCCCTCATCGCAAAGCTGAGTCAGAAACCGGAAAGAAGTTTAAAACAGCTTATTATCATCAATAAAAAAGAAATATAAAAGTGCGCAAATCGAAAAGTTTTATAATTTTCCCAGAGATTTAATCTTGAATCGAATTTATTTGGCATTAGCATGAAGCCACCCATCCGATAAAGCAAAATAATTATAAATATCGATCCTTAAGGTGAAGGTAACAACGGAAAAGGCTAATAAAAATACTCTTTGCTTTTCTTTTAAGAAATATCACATTTAAAAAAAATCTGGTACCCAATTGCTCTAAAATGATATGATTGATTTTGAAGAAACTTTAAGTATGTTAAATAAGTAGATGTAAAAATTTATAGTAAGCTTGAATTTTTTTGTTTTTCGTTTATGACAAAATCTGCAGCTAGTTAAACCATATAATTATGTACAAATGATTATTGATAAACATTGTTTATATTACGAATAAAAACCGTTCATACAAAGCGTAACAGAAAGGATAGTACAATTTACAAAAAAGCGTAGACAAAGAGACTTGGGCACAATGAAAAATGCACTGAAAACATATGAGAGGCGTTTGCAATTTTGTTCTTTTGTGCACTAATGGCTCAACGGTGGGTACAGGTGGAAATACTTTTTACACAGTTCATTTAATTAAGGGCTAACACTAGAGGGGTCAACACTCATTACTTTTGGATCTGTAACCTACATTCCGTGTAAATAAAATGGAAGATAATATTTTAACGTGTGAGTTTAGAGCGTGGTTTTTATTTAGGTTATACCGAGAGCTGTAAATGCTATCGAGATATCGAAATTATAGATTCATGACCTACATATTCTTCCTGTAATATTTACAGTGTTCTTATAAAAATACTTTCTAATATTATAAATGTGAATGTAAATTTGTTTGTTAAGTTTTCACGCCAAAGCTACGCAACCGATCATCATGAAATTTTGTACATATATTTTTAGAGATATTATAAAAGACAGGGGATACTATTTATTAAAAAAAACAACGAGGCCGAAAGTAGAAACTCATCGTTTTTAATAAATACTGACTTCGCGTAGTCAACATTGCTAAATGCCTGTACTGTTGTAATACCGGTTTAGTTGACTTGTCATTTGAATAAACTACATTTTTATGATACGCGCTAAATTCATAATAGATATTGGTATTATTTACCTAGTTAACGATTTCCGAGCGTTGCCTATGTACGTCGGTGTACAGATAAACCCTACTGGCTTTTTGATACGCCGTAATTGTTTTGCAACTGTTTTGACATTATGTTAAATAATAAAATAAAAAAAATAGCAAGTTAGTTTTATAAATTAAAAAATGTAAAGTTTTATCAAAATATTTGTAGAGTTGTTGACTTTACTTTCTTAAGAAAGTAATTTTCTAAAGATAGATTAACACGAAACCGGCGTGAATTAACAGTCCTGCTGTCACGTTTCGTGCGGTGCGTAAGTATCCGGTGGCCCATGGAGGGAGAACGAGGAATAGGGGCAACGCATCTGTAGAACCTCTATGCGGATGTCTATGGGCATCGGTAGTCATAAAAGTGTCCCTGATTTTACCCCTTTATACTATAAGAAAAAAAAAATTTGATTTTAACTGCCTTGTTCGTTCGTGGTGGTGTAGTAATAAACATGTTCAAAAATACAAATCAAAAATGGCATATTTTGAACATTCAATGAGGAATCGATAGCTGTATAATATATTATATTCAAAAACATTCTAAAACATACTGTTTGCGCTCAACAAAGCGGACATCCCGGCTGCTCCATTTGAATAAAATGTAAATGTTTTTGCTTGCGACAAAAGAGTCTGCACAATCGATCAACATCCGACCATTTTGATGTGGAATCGTTCGGAGAAAAGTTAATACAAAGGCTTAGCTACTAGCTTAGCCTATGTCTTATGATGAATAGATGGCTCGGTTCAACTATGGTGTGATGTGGTATGGCTAGACTTTCACCGCATCACGCAACCCATGCTACAGAAAACACAATTAGTACTTTAAGCGTACATAATAATATTATATTTTTGTTAAAAAAATTGAAGGAAAAAATCAAGAATTAATATTATTTTGATCACCCACATGCTGATACTTTAAATAGAAGATTAGCGAGAAATAAATAAGTAATAATTATGAAAATAAGATGTATTATTTAATACAATTATTATAATTGTAGTCTATTATAATTAGTATAGTGAGTGTAGTATTATAATTAGAATAGTGTTAGAATTATAATAGTAGTCTAATTGAATATTAGACATTATATTATAGGCTATTAGCTTTTTCCCGCGGTTTCGCTCGCGTTGATACCCTTCAATAAATGTCAATGAATATTACATTCAAAGAGAACTGCAATAGAATTCCAATATCTGCGACAATATTTTTTTGTCCCTTCTAATTTTTTTTAAATAAAAATATATCTATATAAAAATATATATATCCTATGTTATTTCTAATACCTCTAGGAATATGTGTACAAAGTTTCATGATGATCGGTTGAGTAGTTTTGGCGGTAAAGTGTAACAAACAAACTCACATTTATAATATTAAGTAGGATTATTATGTCCTTTGTGGACATTTCTATAATTGAATGTTTTTTATGTTTATTTTTAATGTATATAAATCGTGAAATAAATAAATATAATAGTAGGTAGTCTATTTTAATTATTATTATAGTGAGTATAGTATTATAATTATAATAGTCGCTTAATTGTTATAGACTGTTATAATATTTACCATAAGTCAATTTCCAGCTTAAATCGTACGGCGTGTATGGGAATGCGTTAGAATTTGGCGGTCGATGTCGGGCGGNGACCTACTTCCTTCTCCCTCGTACGCGAGGTCACTGTACTGCAGTTGCAGACGGGGGGTGAGTGGACGATCTGTGGAGCGCCCGGAAAACATTCGGTCGTCTTATTGAAGCCCATAAATATCCGTTGCGTTGTTTTGTTTCGGACTTTGTTACATTGTAAACCACACGAAACGTGTCATGTGACTCTCAATTCACATTTTTACCATGCTTGCTGTAAGCCACACGAAACGTGTCATGTGACTCTCACTTCACATTTTTACTATAGTTTCTGTAAACCACACGAAACGTGTCATGTGACTGTCAATTCACATTTTTACCATGGTTGCAGTAAACCACACGAAACGTGACATGCGACTGTCAATTCACATTTTTACCATGGTTGCTGTAAACCACACGAAACGTGTCATGTGACTCTCACTTCACATTTTTACCATAGTTTCTGTAAACCACACGAAACGTGTCATGTGACTGTCAATTCACATTTTTACCATGGTTTCTGTAAACCACACGAAACGTGACATGCGACTGTCAATTCACATTTTTACCCTGGGTGCTGTAAACCACACGAAACGTGTCATGTGACTCTCAATTCACATTTTTACCATAGTTTTTGTAAACCACACGAAACGTGACATGTGACTGTCAATTCACATTTTTAACATGGTCTCTGTAAACCACACGAAACGAGACATGTAACTGTCAATTCACATTTTTACCATGGTTTCTGTAAACCACACGAAACGTGACATGTGACTGTCAATTCACATTTTTACCATGGTTTCTGTAAACCACACGAAACGTGACATGTGACTGTCAATTCACATTTTTACCATGGTTTCTGTAAACCACACGAAACGAGACATGTAACTGTCAATTAACATTTTTACCATTTTTGCTGAAAACCACACGAAACGTGACATGCGACTGTCAATTCACTCATTGTCACTGTCATTCAGACATCCGCATGGCCCCTATGCAGCTGTCACTTTACGCCAGTCTCGTGTAAGCGAAGGTACCTCCCCGGCCCAGTTCGGCTGCATGCAGTGTGGTACTACCTCATACTAAAGGTCCAAACTCCGTACTTAAACCGAAAACACGGTTTAAGTAAGGAGTTTGGATGAGATAAAGATCTTATGTGAGACGTATCTCATTTTAGAGGATACAAATACACTTGGTGTGGTGACACATTATTGTATTGAAGAAAAATTAAACGAATTCAAGAAATTAAATTTTTGAAAGTAAATAACTTCATTATTTATTTAAAAAGTCAGGGATAAAAATTTTACTCTACCTATCGTAGAGCTTGCTACGGCGTAGCATTTTGGTTACAATTTTAGCGTAGACCGAAGCGAGCGAGCTCACTAATTCAACCATCCACAAATAGCAACATTCATTGATTTGAGCCGAATGAGAAATCATAAGGGAGTATTCCCTCCCTAACGCAGTAGTTTTGATATATTAAGAGGTAGTACCACGCTGCATGGCACAATTCCCTTACAAAGTGATCTGTACTACTATAAAAAAGAAAGATATGTGTGTTTGTATTGCGTAGGTCATAAAACTACTGGGACCTATTTAAATAATTATTTCACTTATAGGAAGCTACAGTGTCAGGATATATCATTTCCCGCTGAGTTTAGGACAGGGCTAGGGTTGAACCGGTGGTAGATTTAATTATTGACGTTCAAAAACTCCTGTAAATCTATTTTGAATAAAAACTTTTTCATTTCATTTAATTTTCAGGAAATAACATATATTTTATTACGATGCAACAATTTTTATGTTCACGCCCAACGAAGTGGACATGGGTTGGCTAATCTGATATATATTTCTCGAGTCACAATGTTAGTCACCATACTCTTCCGATACGGCTCTCATGAAATTTTGTGTGTATTGGCCAACATTTATTTTACATGTCGATATTTACACGGGATCGTAACTTACGCGGGTGAAACCGCGTATCGCAGCTAGTTTACTATAAAGCCATAACGTTCACTATGGCCACTTAGCAGATCGATCAACTTATCTCTCTCCCGGCTGTTTCGTTTACGACCCGGTACTGATATCAGCGCTACTATCAATGCTTCACCTCTTTAATGATAACTACATCACGTATTTATTATCAAAAAAGCTCCATTATTCATCCATCCAGTTATTTAGAGGAAAAGTACTACTAGGAAAAGGACTGCTGTATCTTAAACTGCACCAGACTACCAGATTTTTACAGCAAATACCAAAAATATTTGCTTAAATATGATAATCATAATATATTACAATTATTTTGATAACAAATATCTTTTAAATATCAATATTTTTATGCAGCATTTGAAGCTCTT
Source organism: Calycopis cecrops (assembly GCA_001625245.1). Taxonomy (NCBI): domain Eukaryota; kingdom Metazoa; phylum Arthropoda; class Insecta; order Lepidoptera; family Lycaenidae; genus Calycopis; species Calycopis cecrops. Next base: position 106,788 of record LUGF01030106.1, read on the forward strand.
CCCTGTATAGTAAGTGTAGTCTTTTTTGTTGTAAAAGCACAATGCAGCCGATGCACAGAGGTCGACGAATTTTCTTACAAATGAAGCTACAAGTGCGTGATACAGAAAGGACAATGGCAAACTTCCATACAACGAATTATCCTATTGCAAATTGACACGTCTATAAATGTAAAAAATATTGTTTGACTCTGCGTCTCTTTCTTAACAACTCTGTTTTTATAAAAATGTTAGAGAAAGCTGAGAGAAAAAAAGATACAGTTTTGAAAATCTTAACCTTTGTAGGTTATGTACCTACCATTTAATTATATTACTAGCGTAGTGAAAACTCACTGGTACCTACTGTTATCTGGCATATTATGTCACATTTAATATTTTGCCTCTCATGCGCAGAATGATGTATGCGAACTTAAGAAGATTACCGAAAGTGCACGAGTCCCGATGTTTGGCGAAAAATCGTTGGGCTTGCCAATTATTAATTTGATTTTTTTGTAGTTACATTACGGATTTTAATAAATAAAATGCTGTACATATTTTTTTTGCCGCAGACTTGACGAGTCTTGGGAAAAAAATTCCAGTTTATGAGACCCAGGCTCAAAGAGACGACGCGACAAACCAAAAAGGAGATGGCGAAATAAACTCGATGTATAATAAACTCGTTAACTATTTTGAAACTCGCTTCGCTCGTTTCAAAAACTCACACTCGTGTTTTAATACCCTTCATTATATGACAGTTGCATAAACTACTATTATCGCGTTAAAACCCGTAAATTAACTTCAACATGTGTAACAAACGCGAAAGTCTCAAACAAGTGTTTTTAATCTGATTGTTTATTGATTGAACGAGTTTAAAGATTTGTTTACAATTTACAAAGATTTTTAATTTCAATTAAATGAACCTATTGTGTTGGTAGTGTAGTTTAGTAAATTAAAAATATTTAAAGAACTTAGTCATATGAAAAAACTGTTTTATTCTTAATGGAACAACAGTCAATGGTGTAATGAAAAATTAACGAGCGTTATTGAGACCTAATCAAATATTTTACACACAATTGAACAATTTATGAATAAGCAATTTAGTGTACAAACAGCAATCGTTGAGTTCCATTATTTTATCCCTACTCTTCTACATAGGAACAGCAGTTCCCCCTATACTCTGTAACACCATATACTTAAAGAGTGTCCTAAGCATACTAACTAACAATAACTTATTACTGTGTATAAAGACACAGATTACTTACCACAGACCGCTCAATTGATCTTACACATGATAATTCTCACATGTAATTAATTAAATTAAATAATTTAAAAAAAATTAAATTAAGTTCAGTGATATTTTGCCAATATGTAACTTATTTATGTTAATTCTTTGGTCTAATAAAGATTTCTATTTCTATTTAAAAACCTATGTGTGAAAATGATGAATAACTTTAAACATCGACTATCTATTGATAACGATAGCGACTGATGATTTATTTATAACAACGCCCATAGACATCCACAAAGATGTTATATAGATGCGTTGCCCTTCTTTCTCCACCCTGTCTACGTGCCACCGTCTTACACACCGCACGAAACTCAGACACAGTGTGTAAGCGAGAGATACGTACGGTCGTGCCGGCCCAATGCGGCTGCATACACGCATGACATTACTTCATACTGAGCTTAAGGAGGATATCCATCAGTGGACGTATTATTGTTAATGATGTAAAGTGGCATTTTAAATCATAATAGACGGAGTCAGGGCAAATGCCATGTTAATTAATAATGCAGATGACCGCATCTATCTAAAGCGCGGT